>WSYH01000812.1:83186-102682 GCA_036426205.1 Ascaphus truei | reverse complement strand
GGATCAAGTCTATGGTGGGCCACAGTGGACAGGATCAGTATGGTGGGCACAAGCCGCGTGGGATCAGTCTATGGTGGGGCACAGATGGCGCGTGATCGGAGGTGGGGGCACAGTGAAGTCAGTGGGCACAGTGGATCAGTATGGTGGGCACAGCTGCGGATCAGATGGTTGGCACAAGTATGGCGTGATCAGTATGGTGGACGGCTACAGCTGGCAGGTTATCAGTTATGGTGGGCAAGATGTGCTGTGATCCGTATGGTGGGCAAAGCACAGCTGGCGTGATCAGTATGGTGGGCACAGCTGGCGTGATCAGTAGTGGGCACATTTACAAGAGCAGACAAATTAGCTCCTATTGGGAGATTTAGGAGAGTGGTTTAGTAAATCTCCTTTTGACACAAATTGCGCTGAGGAAATGTTTAAGTTGAGCGCTGATACACGTGTTAAATACGCATCGGGCGTCTCCAGGGCACTGACCTCCCCTATCCCGTGTCCCGATCCCTTCACGCTCCCCTGCTATACATCTCATACACGGACCGTGGCCCCTGCAGACGCACTTACCAGAACACCCTCCTACTGTCTCTGTGCGTTTTCCTTACTTAGATTGTAAGCTCTTCGGGCCGGGGACTCCTTTTCCTAAATGTTACGTTTATGTCTGACGCGCTTATTCCCACTATGTGTTATATTATTATTACCCGTGTATTACAGCTGTGAAGCATTAGGCCACGATTATAGTGGCCACGCATAACGTCATGCGTGCCTGTCGCACGTGCAAAACCTGCACGGAGGTCCGAGGTGACGGGGGGGCATGGCCGTGATGTCACGTGAGCGCTTCGCCCTCATAGGCTGAGCCACGCATGTGTCTCGGCTGATGCACAGCAAAGACACCATTGTTTGTCTTCTCGAGAATCGCGCGCTCTATGGGCGGCCTGATAGAGAAGAGATTTGTTGTTCGCACCGCGCACGCCGTCGCTGCTACTACAATCGCGGCCTTATGTACATAGATGGCGCTATATAAATATATACATACAAAAAGAAAGTACACCCTCTTTGAATTCCAGGGTTTTACATATCAGGACATAATAACAATCATCATGGCAGCACGGCTTAGGTTTGCAAAGTTGCATCTGAACAAACCACAAGACTTCTGGAACAATGTCCTTTGGACAGACGAGACCAAAGTGGAGATGTTTGGCCATAATGCACAGCGCCACGTTTGGCGAAAAACCAAACACAGCATATCAGCACAAACACCTCATACCAGCTGGCAAGCACGGTGGTGGCGGGGTGATGATTTGGGCTTGTTTTGCAGCCACAGGACCTGGGAACCTTTCAGTCATTGAGTGACCATGAACTCCTCTGTATACCAAATATTCTAGAGTCAAATGTGAGGCCATCTGTCCGACAGCTAAAGCTTGGCCGAAATTGGGTCATGCAACAGGACGATGATCCCAAGCACACCAGCAAATCTACAACAGAATGGCTGAAAAAGAAAAGAATCAAAGTGTTGCAATGGCCCAGTCAAAGTCCAGACCTCAACCCGATTGAAATGCTGTGGCTGGACCTTAAGAGAGCTGTGCATAAAGAAATGCCCACAAACCTCAATGAACTGAAGCAACGTTGTAAAGAAGAGTGGGACAAAATTCCTCCACAACGATGTGAGAGAGACTGATAAAGTCATACAGAAAATGATTACTTCAAGTTATTGCTGCTAAAGGTGGTTCTACAAGCTATTGAATCATAAGGTGTACAGGCATACCCCGGTTTAAGGATACTCACTTTAAGTACACTCGCGAGTAAGGACATATCCCCCAATAGGCAAACGGCAGTTCGCGCATGCGCCTGTCAGCACGTCCTGAACAACAATACCGGCTCCCTACTTGTACGCAAGCAGGGAGTCTATAGAGCCTGTTACAAATGCGTTATTTACATCCGTTATGCACGTATATGACTATTCTGGAACCAGGATCACGTGTGGGGTGTGAATGGACCCAGTTAGCTTAACTCATGCCTTCCATCTTCCAAAGCACAACACGTCCTTTTGTCTTTCTTAGTTTTATTGCAAAGTCAAGGTAAACAAAGGTTTCTTGTAGATGGAGTTGTGTGGGTAGAGAGCGCTTCTCTATATGAAGTGCTGTGTATCACCGGGTTAGGCGTGTGTAAAAACAGAAAGGCCTTTGCTGGGGGGAAAGGAAGTATATGGCAGGTACTCACTCACTCAGTGTGCTGGGGGGAAAGGAAGTATATGGCAGGTACTCACTCACTCAGTGTGCTGGGGGGAAAGGAGGATAAAAACAGGATACTCCACATCAGTTTGCTGGGACGGGAGATGGGGACGAGTATATGGGCAGGGACTCATCAGGTGCTGTGGGAAGGATAATAGACAGGGTTTCTGGGAAAACAGGAACAGGCCTGAGGATGAGACTATGCCTGTGGAATACAGGAACAGGGGAGTAAGGGGAAAACGCCCACTAAACCACGGGGGGATATGGAGTCGTTGCCAAAGAAACTGGATTTATGAGCTAGCTTGGAAAAGCCCCAAAATGCAACAATGTATCAGTTCCACATTGCACTGTGGGTGTGGGTGTGTGTGTGTTTGTGGGGTGTGTGTGTGTGTGTGTGTGTGTGTGTGTGTGTGTGTGTGTGTGTGTTTTCAGAGCAAATATACATGCAGCTGAAATAAGGAGCTGACAGGCAGAAGCTGCAAAGGGGGGGAACAGAAATATGAATCCTGTTGTAGGGACAATGACAATAAGTAGAAAAGGGAGTGCTTCACTTTACGTACATTTTCACTTTACGTACATGCTCTGGTCCCATTGCGTACGTTAATGCGGGGTATGCCTGTGCTTAGTTTTTCACACACGGCTTCTCCATTTTGGCTTTATTTTTGTTAAATAAATCATGACACGGTGTAATATGTCATGTGTTGTTGTTCATCTGAGGTTGTATTTACCTCATTTTTAGACCTGCTAAGGAACAGATGATTGTTATGTCCTGATATGTAAAACCACAGAATTCACAGAGGGTGTACTTTCTTTTTCACACCACTGTACATACATACATGCATACATGCATACATACATACATGCATACATACATACATGCATACATACATCCCATCTCTATTCACTGCTTACGCCCATGTGGAAAGCCCTCAGTCACACGGGGTAACCCCCCGCGCGGGCTGCTTGGTTTCCTCATACCTCATGATGGAGAGGGAGGATTGCGGAGGAACCGGTCCACCCGGATTCCTGCCAGTATGGGTAACCATTGTTATCAACACATGCCTAACTGATGCCGGAGGCTCCCTCGGCAGAACTTGCCGTGGTTCTGCGCTGCGGCCTACCATAATAACAGGGTTTGTGTTTGCCCGACAGATTTACAGGGAAATAAATACACGGTGGAATGTTCTGAGAGTTCCTTCTGGAAGGAATGCCCCAGGCAATATTCAGGGATAAAACTTCACCCCAGGCACTCAGAAACAACACCCTAGTGGCAGCAAAGGCAGCAGCCGAAGGGTGTCAGGCGTTCGCTGCCGTTAGCGAATGTTCCGGATGTTACCGCTGCGCTGTTTTGGCCTTCGGTAAAAGATTTAATGTATGATGCCTTTCACTCACTCAGGAATTACCCTGCTCACATGTGACCGTTATACCGCCGGCTAACGCACATTGTCAGCCGCACGTAAAAAGAGAGGGATTGATGATATAAATGATGTACAGGCCGCCCTCGGTTATCCAACGGAACGCGTTCTGGAAGTGGCGCTGGATAGTGAAACCGTAGTAAAGTGAGTCCCATGTTAATCGGTGGCGGTAAGCGTTGGATAGCGCATTCCGGCGTCGGATAACGCATTCTGGCGTCGGATAACGGCCCCCAGGGTTGCATTGTAAAGCGTTGGATATGCCGTTCGTTGTAAAGTGAAACGTTGGATAGCGAGGACGCCCTGTATATACCTTCAGGAAACCCCGAATCCCAGTGAGAGTGGGATAACACGACCCCAGCAAATCAGAAACACGGCACGTCAGACATAACGGCCCATGTTTACTAAGAGCTGCTATGCCATAAGCGATCTTCTGGAGCCAGGAGCATTCCCTTGAATGCGGTGCAGAGTCTTCCAGATTAGCACCGCTTAGTAATATGTCCCAAAATCAGGAAAATGGTGTCAAACAAAAGCGCCTGCCGTGCAGATAGATGCTATAAAGAGAATGTGACATACGCTAAGCAAACGCCGCGCGAGATAATGAATAACAGGATAGCGTGTTTACGGGCGGCCTCATTCCCACCCGTGCCGCTCCCACTGTGGGAAGTGAACGCACACGCAGGAGTTTCCACTCGCAGAGGTAACTTTGCTCTCGCGTATAAGGGGAAAGTAAACACCAGCGTGGAATTGTGCCAAAGACAAGACAAGGTTTGGCCCATCTGTACATCGGAGGAACGTCACCAAATGCACCGGCCAATCTTTCATGTAATCCCCTTCAATGCCGGGGGGCCGCAAGCACAGGAGTGCGCAAGCACAGGAGTGCGCAAGCACAGGAGTGTGCGCAAGCACAGGAGTGCGCAAGCACAGGAGCGCGCAAGCACAGGAGTGCGCAACACAGGAGTGCAAGCACAGGAGTGCGCAAGCACAGGAGTGCGCAAGCACAGGAGTGCGCGCAAATACAGGAGTGCGCAAGCACAGGAGTGCGCAAACACAGGAGTGTGCGCAAACAGGAGTGCGCAAGCACAGGAGTGCGCAAACACAGGAGCGCGCAAGCACAGGAGCGCGCAAGCACAGGAGGGCGCAAACACAGGAGTGCGCAAGCACAGGAGTGCGCAAGCACAGGAGCGCGCAAGCACAGGAGCGCCGCAGCACAGGAGCCAGCGCAAGCACCAGGAGGGCGCAAACACAGAGTGCGCATAAACCAGGAGTGCGCAAGCACAGGATGCGCAAAAACACAGGAGGCCCCAAGCACAGGAGGGCGCACGCAACAGGAGGGCCGCAAATAAACAGTAGGTGCGCAACACAGGAGGGCGCAAAGCAAGGATGGCCGCAAGCACAGGAGGGCGCAAAAGCAACAGGATGGGCCGCGAATCACAGGAGGGCGCAAGCACAGGAGGGGCAAGCAACAGAGTGCGCAAACAGGAGTGCGCAAGTCACAGGAAGTGCGCAAACACAGAAGTGCGCAAAACAGACAGGAGGGGCGCAAGCACAGGCATGCGCAAACAACAACAGAGGCGCAAGCACACAGAGTGCGCAAACACAGGAGTTGCGCAACACAGGAGTGCGCGCCAGCACATAGGAGTGCGCCAACGCACAGGAGTCGCAGCACAGGATTGCGCAGCCAGAGCGTGCGCAAACACAGAGTGGCGCAAGCACAGGAGTGGATGCGCAAACACAGAATATGTGCGCAAGCACAAGGAGTGCGCAAAACACAGGAGTGTGCGCAAACACAGGAGTTGCGCAAACACAGGAGTGCGCAAACACACGAGTGCGCAAGCACCGATGTGCGCAAGCAACAGGAGTGCGCAAACAAACAAGGAGTAGTGTCGCCAAGCACAGGAGCGCGCAAAGCACAGGAGCGCGCAATACACAAGAGTGCGCCAAAGCACAGGAGTGCGCAAACAAAGGAGGTCGCAA
The DNA here is from genome assembly GCA_036426205.1 of Ascaphus truei. Lineage (NCBI taxonomy): Eukaryota > Metazoa > Chordata > Amphibia > Anura > Ascaphidae > Ascaphus > Ascaphus truei. Next base: position 97,071 of record WSYH01000812.1, on the reverse strand, counting down.
GCACATGAGTGCGCAGCACAGGAGTGCGCAAACACAGGAAGCTGCGCAAGCACAGGGAGGCCCGCAAGCACAGGAGCCGCGCGCAAACACAGGAGTCGCGCAAAAAAAACAAGAGGGCGCAAGCACAGATCGCGCAAAACCACAGGATCGCTGCAGCACAGGAGAGCGTCCAAGCACGGAGCGCGCAAGCACAGGAGCCGCGCAAACAATACAGGAGTTCGCAAACCAGGAAGGAGGGCCGCAAGCACAGGAAGCTCGCCAAACCACAAGGAGCGCCGCAAACAACACAGGAGCGCGCACAGCACAGGAGCGCGCAAGCACAGAGCCGCGCAAAGCAACAGAAAGAGCGCTGCAAACAACAGGAGCCGCGCAAACACAGGAGGCGCAAACACAGGAGCGCGCAGCACAGGATCGCGCAAGCACAGGAGCGCGCAAGCCACAGGAGCGCGCTAAGCAACAGGAGCTGCGCACACACAGAGTCGGCAAAACAAACGAGGAGTGCGCACAACACAGGATCCTCGCAAACACAGGAGCGCGCAGCACAGGAGCGCGCACACACAGAGGCGCCCAGCAACACAGGAGGGCTCAAATAAGGAGTTGCGCAAACACAGGAGCGCGCAAGACAGGAGCGCGCAACCACAGGCAGTGCGCAAGCACAGTAGTGCGCAAAACGAGTGAGTGCGCAAACACAGGAGTGCCGCAAACAACAGAGTGCATTACTGAGACTCCACCCCCCCTGGAATCTGGTTACAGGTACAGTATATGGCGAGGAGATACAGTAAAAAACATGCGTAACAAAGCCCTTTATTAGAAAAGGAAGAGTTTTTTGGTCCAGCGTCTCTCTTCAACACAACCCTCTAGTGCTGATCTAAAAAAAAATTGGATTATGTTTTTAAAAAATACATTTTTGAATTAAGTTTGTGAAATAACTAAACTTTTGCCAACTGTTTAAAAAATCTCAAATGGGATGGGGCCGGTTTCACATCATTCAGGTTTGCCTGCATCTCCGTCCTTATCCTATCAATGTTCTTTCTGAAACCGAACAAGGACGTTTTACAAAACAATACGTCCATAAAATACTTTAAAATAAAATGATTTTTAAAAAGGATATGCCTGATGTGATTTTGGTTGTCCCCAAGCAAGGGCTGGTTAAAGCGATTCCCCCCGGTCTCCCCGTCTCTCCTCTTCTGCCTCTAAATCAGAAGGATGCAGACTTTATGCTATTATTGTGTGCATAAAAATTCACATTACGGGGGGCCTCAAAAGGAATCCAACAAGCATAATGGAAAAACCATTCCGCCTTCTCGTGATGAGCAAGCTGGCGGGTGTCTGGGAAGGCAACCTTCCCCTCAGCAAAAAAGAGAGCCCCGCCCCGCAGCGTGCTCATACACGGGATAGAGCGCAGAGCCTCCCCGCTGCACAAGATAAGATGTTTTAATCAGCTGTGCATCATAACACGTGGGAGAGAGCGCACAGAGCTCTCGCACACAAAACGTGCTCTAACACTGTGGAGAGAGCGCGATCCTCGCACACAGAAATCGCACACAGCGTGCATCATAAAAACACTGGGGAGAGAGCGCGAGCTCGCTCCACAGAAGCTCACATCCAGCATGCATCATAACACTGGGGAGATAGCTCATGAGCCCTCCTCCTCCGCCAGGGCACACAAAAATTCTTGCCCTCATACACTGGGGAGAGGCATCGCAAGAGCTCCCCCTCCCACCCCCCACCCCGCCTCAACACCATATCTCGCAGCAGGAGCGCACAGGGACAAGCATGCAAATCAACTTTTTTATCAGCCGGCATATCTCTCGCGCTAGCGCACGACATCATGCATCAAACTGGTGAGAGCGCAGAGCTCGCACGCAGAGCCCACAAATAGCAATCATAAAACTGTCTACTAACTTGCCCCCGCCTGATAGCGCAGATCCTCGTAAAAAACAGAGCAACACACAAAAGGGGGGCGCATAGCCGCGCTCCACAAGCAACGCACAGGCACAAACTAAGGGTGCCCAGGATCTCTCCCTGCCCCCCCCCCCCCCCCCCCCCCGCCCCCCCCCCCCAAGGGGGAGAGCGCACACAGGTGCGCAGAGGCCTCTTCACACACAAGGGCGCAGGAGCCTTCTCGCACACCAGGGCCGCAGGAAGCGTGACACAGAGCGGCGCGCACATCGGGGCCTGAACAGCTTCACCTCATATTGTTTTTACAAGCTCCATTTCCTGATTAGTGTTTGTATCAGAAGTAATGGCCGCCGGACTCCTGTATCAACTCAGAAAACTTCGGCCATACAGAGTCAGACCGCACTGCCCGCAATCCTCCCGCATCCCCCTTCTCCCACCCCTCGCCCCCCCCCCCTCCTCCTCCCTCCCCCTTCCACATCCCCCCCCAAGTCCTCCCATCCCCGATCCCCCGCTCCAATCACCCCCCTCCGATCCCTCCCCACTCCTCCGCTACCCTCGCCTTCCTCCTCTTCAGGAATCCCACTCCGATCCCCCCCTTCCTGTCCACACGCTGAGCGAATCAGACTGCCCTAAGAGGCAGGGAGCTCGTCTATAACCGGATTTCTCGGCTCGGCGTCACGTGACTGGTTCACCAGCTCCGTGACGTCACTGGCCCACCCATATACGGCGCGCCTACTGAGGCCAGGGAAAGCCCCCGCTTTCCCCGCGCGCCTGCAGCGTCTATGGACGCAGCCTAATGTACTGACTATTAACATTTAACCCTGGGATCTTATAGTTATCCAACTGCCCCCGAACCTCGGGGCAGCCACGGGGCAATTCAGCCGTCTCTAGGCTTCCTCCACAGAGAACGAGGACAGTCACGGTGACAATGTGACACCGAGGTATCACTTACAGTGATAAGGAGAAGAGGACATGGAGACGTGATTAGAGGAGAGGGACGTAGGACCGTGTATGAGGTAGGAAGGGCAAGAGACCGTAATGAGAAGGACTACTGGGGACAGAGCCTGCTATGTAAAGAGGAGAGGGACAGGAGACTGTGAGGAGGAGAGAGGAGCAGGAGACGTGATGAGGAGGAGAGGACAGGAGCCCCTTGAGTGAGGAGGAGAGGGCAGGGAGACCGTGCTAGAGGAGAGAGGGGACAGGACGTGATGAGGAGGAGAGGAGTAACAGTGGGAGAGACGGCTGATGAGGAGGAGAGACAGGCAAGACGTGATTAGAGGATGAGAGGGACAGGAGACGTGTGGAGGAGGCAGAACCTGCTAGGAGGAGAGGGACAGGAGAACGTGATGAGGAGAGAGGGGACAAGGCAGTCCCGTGATAAGATGAAGAGTGACGGAACTGATGATGAGGAGGGGGACAGGTGAACTGATGAGGAGGAGATAGGGGAGAGGAAGTTCGAGGCGACAGGAGGAGAGGAGAGAGGGAAGGAGACCGTGATGAGGGAGGAGAGGGACAGGAGAACGACTGATGAGGAGGACGAGGGACATGAGTGTGGGAGCGATCGGTGATAAAGGAGAAGAGTGACAGGAGACGTGATGATGAGGAGGGGGACAGGAGACGTGATGAGGAGGAGAGGGACAGGAGACTGATGAGGAGGAGAGGGACAGGAGACGTGATGAAAGAGATAGGAAGCGACGGAGACCACGAGATGAAGAGAGGGACAGGGAGACGTGATGAGGAGGGGGACAGAGACGTGATGAGGAGGGGGGACAGGAACGTGATGAGGTGGGTGGGAAGGAGACGTGATGAGGAGGGGGGACAGGAGACGTGATGAGGAGGGGGACAGGAGACGTGATGAGGGAGGGGGGACAGGAGACGTATGACGTAGGAGGCAGGGGGGACAGGAGACTTGATGCGGAGGGGTGGACAGGAGACGTGGATGAGGAGGGGGATATACAATGTTATAATGTGGGGGCTTCATGTGCTGCCAAAAGCAGTGACCGTCTCCCGAACAAGATAAGAATACATCCGGACTCATTAATTAGAGCACTAATTGCAAGAAAACCCAGACACAGATCTACTAAACAGTGCTAAACCTTCATGCACCGTAAGAGCATCAAGTGAGAAGATTTACTCTGCTTAGGCTGGGCGCTCATGGTGCGGTGGCTACGTAACCGCGCTTGCTGCACACGCAGTACTTTTCTTACCTCCCCCCGCCCTGTTTTCCAATTGCAGTTCCCTCACGTGACCGCTGCCCCTGGGTGAGGACGCCCAGCGCGTCGTACGTCGGCCGCGCAAATTGCGTTGCACCAACGCTGGAACTCTTACCTCGCTTTCCAATTTGCAGTTCCTCAGTGCCGCTCTGCCCCCCCTGGCGGAGAAGCAGCGCGTCGCTTCGTAACGAGCGCTGCGTGCAACACGCAGGTAACTTCTTACCTGCTTTTGCACAATGGAGTTCCAATCACGTGCCCACTGCCCCCTGGTGGAAGACACACAGCGCGTCGCTAGTTACGCCGCGCTTACTTTGCACACGCGTGTAACTCTTACTGCTTTCCAATTGCAGTTCCTCACGTGCCCGCTGCCCCTGGCGGAGACGCAGCGCGTCGCTACGTACGCGCGCTTGCGTGCACGACCTCATGGTAACTCTTACTGCGTCCAATTTGCAGTTCCTCCTCACGTGCCCCGCCTAGGCCCCCTGGGCGGAGGGACCAGCAGCGCGTCAACGCTGCTACATTTTGGCCAGACAAGTCAATGTCATTTTGCGCTGCTGTCGCGTGATGTCAGCGTCATGTGAGCGGGTTCAGCCAATGAGGGCGAACCAGCTTCGTGACTCGAGCACCACGCCCCCATTCAACCCCCCAATCTCCTGCAGCCATGTGCACAGATCGCACGGGAGCGCACACCCGCGCCGCCACCGTGAGCGCGGCCTATAGCTGGGCTCTTTCTTAAAGCCGCAGTCCAAGCTGCCGGTTTTTCCTTTCTATTTAATGTGCATCATCAGTACAACACTCACAACGATAAGTAATTAGCACCGTGAGGTGCTGAAGCAGGGATATCCTTAAAACCTGACCTGTTTGTGGCCCGAGGACTGGAGTTTCCCACCCCTGCTCTAATCTCATGGCTGCAGGGTGATATATCTCAGATCCGGGGGCAGGTAAAAAGGTAAAAACGTACCGACGCGTTCCTCCGAGGAATCGCCTGATTCTGTCACGGTTTATCGGCGAATACTGCGGGGAGTCGCCACATTTCCATTACCCACCGAATGACAGCGCCTACTCCGGCGGGCGACCCCAATAACAGCACTTTCATTACATGTCATCAGGAATCTTATTTTTTTTTGCCAACCCAGGGTGGGTAACTCCAGTCCTTATGGCCACCAACAGGTCAGGCTTTAAGGATATCCCTGCTTCAGCACAAGTGGCTCAATCGAAGACTGCATCACCTGTGCTGAAGCAGGGATATCTTGAAAACCGGACCTGTTGGTAACCCTTGAGGACTGGAGTTGGTCTCCCCTGCACGTTTCCCAGCATACCACAGTATAGTAAGATTGTAAGCTCTGTGGGGCAGGGATGCCTGCGCGCGCTCGTATGGTTCATGCACCGGTTGTGTTTAAATTCTCTGTATCATTATACTTGTGTTGTAAAGCGCTGCGCACATTGCCGGCAATGTATACTCACGCACACTGAGACCCACTTGCAACTTTTTAACATTTATTAATAGAATTAAAATGACACCACTTCCAGCCGTATGGAATATTGATGGGATCCTAAAGATTCAATGCGGATTATCCACGCTGCGAGCACGGGAAATATCATTTTGGGGGAACACGGTTCTGCTTTTTGTTCATTGAAAGAAAACTACAACATTTGAGTCGTTTAAAAAAAAAATGATAAACACAGTGTTTTGGTTTTATATTCACCAGGAATAACCGACAGACGGCTGTTTCCAACACAGAGACCGGCGCTGACCGGCGCTGACCGGCGCTGACCCCCGCTGACCAGCGCTCCCAGTAATGGAAACCCCAGGATGTCTGGAGGTCGCTTGGTTCACAGAAAGACTTACCGAATTCTCCCCACTGAACTCTGACCAGTTGAACCTTATGCATCATTCCACCCTCAGTGACACATCGAAATCCCCGCCTGTCCCTAACAAAGAGGACTCACAGAGGGCTTCCGATTACCATGACACTGCCGGGTATCATACCTCCTTTTGTACTCCCAAGAAAGTAAGAAAAGGGGCTTCTCTTTCTAGCAACGAGATAAGAGGAATATCTCTCCTTCCCCCAAAATACTTCTCCTACACAAACTGTGCCAACAGTGACTTTCCTGGCATTAACTGGCTCGCTGCTTCTTAGTATCATCTCACCGGGGGTACTTTAGGATTTCAGCGAAACACACTCCCAGGAAATTGCTGCCAATCCTAAAACCACAGACTCGAACCAAGCGTAAATATAACCTTCCAAACAGCAAGGATTTGAATAGTCTGGTGCTATACGAGAGCTGATCAACAAATGCACACCGCCATAACCATTGGCACTTAGGGGGTTATTCATTCAACTACAATAGTGCCGATCAAGAGACTATCACAGAAACATCTATTGAAGTAAATGGAAGTTTCCGTGTGGTAGAGCCCCGATTGGCACCATCACTGTTTAATGAATAACTCCCTTAGCATATTCTTCAGTAAAATGATGATGGCGTCTCACCCATACCCCCAGAGGTGCGCAGGTCCTGTGAAGTCGCGGAAATCATTCTTGTAAGTTTTGCCACCTAATTTACGCTTTGCATATCATTAACCAGTGAGCTGCCAGAGGGATCTGCAATGCTTTGGAAATATATGTCTCCCAGGCATCACTATCTGAGAATGAGTTATATCACCTATTACTTACCAAGCAAAGACTGCTCTGGGCTGCGAGATACCGGCGCAGATCTCACCGGGGCGCGTTCTGCGCACATTCACACCCCAGAACTTTACGCACAAACACGTAACTATTTCTAATTACGCTGCTTGGGATGTGCAGATAGGGAATAACATTAGTGATACGGGAGGGGACGTGCGGATAGGGATACGGGAGGGGACGTGCGGATAGGGAATAACATTAGTGATACGGGAGACATTAGTGATATGGGAGACATTAGTGATATGGGAGGGGACGTGCGTGCACACGGACATTTACGCGTCTTCTAGATACACTACTGTACATCGCTATCTGGAAGAGTCCTCAGTGCCCAGGATCACTTCCAACCTTTACATCTGACTGCTCTGCACCAGTGATAACAGAAGACAGCCACGTAATCACGTGGAAAGATGTGCCACTGAACTACCAGAGAAATGAGAGATATAATTCCTGCCAGTAAACATTCAGCACATTATTACATTTAATTACCCACGTATAACAACAATCCCTCAACGCCTTCCAGTGACGCGAGGGCCTCAGGCAGCCAGGGGGTCAAATCGCATAAAACCAAACGTAACCATACAGAAATGCTAAGGGAACACGGTCACATGAAGTGACACGCGTGCTCCCGGCGATCGCCATGCCTGGCCCTCTTATCTAGGAAGAGTGCACTCCAGCGGTTACTGACCTCTGCCTAGGAAGCAGCAGCAGCAGTTTGCACAGAACCATCCCAGACAGGAGCCCGGGGGGTGGCTGGTCCTGCCGCGTTTCATCCTGTACTAATGCCGCTCATGGCAAGTGAACACCAGTGAATCCGGCAGCAGCAGCAGCAGCAGAAGTGCCTGCAGTGCACGGAGCCAGCGCTGCTTGCTGAGCTCGCCTGCCTGTGCTGCTGCGGGGACTTGAATGGCTGGTTCACCTATTACAGCAGGAGGAGTCTGGGTGCTGGGGAGGAGCTGCAGATCAGTTGTAACACACACACACACACACACTTCTGTGCTCGTGACACACACACACACACACACACACACACACACCTGCAGATGTAACGTTGCACTGAAATCAGAAGAAACTAATAGGAGATAACTTCTATAACCCCAGAGCAGCCGCAGGTGATTGCAAAGCAATTTCACAATGTTCCAGGCTTCTCTGGTAAACAAGGGGTTAAAGCCGCCAGATTACTTTCACCCCTCTTTCCCCCACTTTTTCTTCTTATTTATATATGCAAAGCGTGCGACAATGTATAATTCTACATTCTTACCCAAGCTGGCAATCGTTTGGTGCTCGTCATAAATCTGTCATAATCCTGATTGTGTGCCTAACATAATGGCCGCCTTCTGACTTTGTGCTGCAGTCTGAAATGCTGCAGACGATATGTAACATTGTATTACCAAGTACACTTTGTAGCACATTATTGTTACAGCTTTCAGAGTAAGGCCGAGTCCATAGAAGGACAGTCAGCGCTGAGCCGAGCGGACGCTCCGCGATGAGCCCCGTCATCCTCAATGAGGATGTCCTGAGCGGGGGGCTCCCGCGAGCACCCGCAGGCGTGCTGCGGCGCAGGCGTGCTGCGGCGCAGGGATTTTCTGCCGACAGCAGAACCTGTTTCTGAGCGCGCCGTCGGCTGAAACCTCCAAATCAGATCGAAGCAGCGTCAACGTCACAGCGCCGTGACGTCAGCACCGTGATGTTGACGCTTCGCGGGCTATTGGCCCAGTGACGTCAGTGCCCCGCCTCCTGATCACACACGCTGGCACGTCTGCTAGGTCATGCAATCGCTCCTGATTGCGCAGACGATCCTCAGCGTGAGCGCGGAGCGCTGACTGCTAAACTATGGACGCAGCCTAATAGACAGTCTGATGTTTGGAAATCAGCAACAGACTTGGTTGTGATACTTTGTTGCCAAAGGGCAGAGCTTTAAACATACAGTACAACCTTCTTTAGCCTCTGAAAATATTTCCTTCCTCCTGCCCTTGTATCTCCCCGATGTATTTGAGAGCCGTGGTAACATCCTTCCTTATCAGATAATAGCAGAAATTAATTTCCAGTAGAAATCGGCACTAGTATTGCAGTAACGTTTGTAGGATGTAATCCTGTGTCTGCGCGGGTTATACCCAGAGATTCCGGTTTTCTGGGGGGTTTTTTCTTGTTGGAAAATCTGTTTATTTTTGTTGTTTTTCCGGTGGTTTCGCTTATTATAAAGTCCGTGTTTCTCCTGGATGAGGAGGTCTCTCACCCCCCCCCCCCCCCCCCCCCGTTCGTCTTCTCTCTCAGGTGCCCATATTATCCAGGTGAAAAAGTACAGCACCTGAAGGTATACGATATAATCTCCATATGTCTCCCCCCCTCCCCCTCTTTCTGTACCACATAAAACATTGTGAAAATAAAAGTGTTCATCAGCGTTAACAATAGAAACAAACTGACACCCATTTGAATTCAGTGTTTAAATTGATGGACTTATTTTTCGTTCCCATACTCCCTGTTGCTGCCTTTGTCTAATTCAATAGGAAATTATGCCCCCTTTCTGGGTTTTAACAGGAAGTGCCAGATGATCGGTGGCGTTTCCCCGGTGTTTTTCGGTTAAAACCCGCAGAACGTCAGCGGGTCAGTAACTACAGATAATATGTATCCACAAAGCGCTTGTACCATAGAGGAACACGTTACAGTGCATAGAGGAACACGTTACACGGAACACCACAGAGGAACACGTTACAGTGCATAGAGGAACACGTTACACGGAACACCACAGAGGAACACGTTACAGTGCTTCGGATAAAGTGACCTTGCCGGAAAGTTACAAATACACTCAGAACATTATCACGCGGTGTTCTAGCTATTTAACGGTTTCACTGCCAGTGGGAGCTGTGTATACCCAGCGCGGCAACAAAGAGATTCCAAGAGCCGTCCCACCAAGCAACAGAAAGTGCAATAAAGTGAGCGCACTCCGCCATGGTACGTCTTCTGCGCGGTCTTATGGTGAAGGATGTGACAAAAAGGCTCCACTGTGAATATCAAAGCAAGACGTATTTCAGAAGATAATTACGAGCTCCCGCAGAACTGGCCCGTATTCCCATTAGTGACCAGCAGCGCCGTGCACGGTGAGCGATGCCTTATACGCATTATACGCATTGTTGTAGTCGGTCTCCTGTTGTCTGACCTATCGCCACATGAACGAGAGGACTCAGCCCCCACCTGAGCAGCAGGTATCAGTCTGGGCGCAGAATAAGGAGGGGTTAGAATGACATCGTTAGTGCGGATTAACACATTTCTAGTGTTGGCATTATTGAGTTTCCGCTTTTTTTTTTATTTAAATCGCAGCGCACGGGATTAGTGCGTACGCCAGAATTCCTAAAAAAAAAAAAAAAAAATTATCGCCACCATCACAATTTTTTAGAGCACATTTTAAACGCAGCAATATAGGTCGTTACTAAATCCAGGACAGAGGTTTTATGTAAAAAAACATTTTTTTTTTAAATGGTTTTTTGCAAGTTGTTCTGAGAAATACTTGCGTCGGGCTGCGTCTGTAATAATACTTTCTGCGCCAGTCATGTCTGTGAGACGAGGGATTTGTAGAGCTACTACACGCGCATGTTGGCGCCGGAACGTGCCAAGAAAACTGCAGCTTGCGTTAACTTTTTTTCAATGTTTTCTGCGTTGCTTTTCTCTTCCACCATTAAGGTGACGCGTTAGTCGTGGTGTTTGGCGTTTAATATTAGCGCAGAATGCACCAAATTCTACAACAGTAAAAATACGCTTAGTAAATACTGTATGTTGCATTTTAGACAAATATTTTTTTTTTTTAATGCAAATATTTGACCGCAAAGGCGCTGCGATTACACAGAGCGCGGAACGGCCCCCGGATTCTGCCCCCCTGGGGATTTGCATAGTACAGTATTTATGTGCTAAATAAATGTGATTCTCTGAACTTCTCCTGTTCTCCCAGCTCTGCTTATTTACTGAGCGCCAGCATGGCTTAAAATGCAAATATGTCCCCTTATCTCAGCCTCTGTCACACAAACCAATCTCATTCTTCCCTGAAGGATGATAATATTTGTTTGGAAAGAAAACGCGGCCAGCCCAGCGAGGCTCGGGTGGAAACGCGCTCGGAACATTTTGCATGTTTATTTTGAATAATGAGAATATATTAACATGAGCTGCGCCCGTGATCCGCGCGCACCATGTGACCTCAATGCAGTAACTGGGTTTACATGCTTCATTTCCTCTTCCGGCACTCAACGGACAAATGGCCAATTCTTATCCCATTAAGCAACCCCGAGACACTGAGAGTGTTACTCCGAGCGGTTATTACTCCGTGCGATTATTACTCCGAGCGACTATTACTCCGAGCGATTATTACTCCGTGCGATTATTACTCCGTGCGGTTATTACTCCGTGCGGTTATTACTCCGTGCGATTATTACTCCGAGCGACTATTACTCCGAGCGATTATTACTCAGTGCGGTTATTACTCAGTGCGGTTATTACTCAGTGCGGTTATTACTCAGTGCGGTTATTACTCCGAGCGATTATTACTCCGTGTGCGATTATTACTCCGTGCGATTATTACTCCGAGCGATTATTACTCCGTGCGATTATTACTCCAAGCGATTATTACTCCGTGTGCGATTATTACTCCGTGCGATTATTACTCCGAGCGATTATTACTCCGTGCGATTATTACTCCGTGCGATTATTACTCCGAGCGATTATTACTCCGAGCGATTATTACTCCGTGCGATTATTACGCCGTGTGATTATTACTCCGTGTGCGATTATTACTCCGTGCGCGATTATTACTCCGTGCGATTATTACTCCGAGCGATTATTACTCCGAGCGATTATTACTCCGTGCGATTATTACTCCGTGCGATTATTACTCCGTGCGATTATTACTCCGTGTGCGATTATTACTCCGTGTGCGATTATTACTCCGTGCGATTATTACTCCGAGCGATTATTACTCCGTGCGATTATTACTCCGTGCGATTATTACTCCGTGCGATGAGCGATTATTACTCCGAGCGGTTATTACTCCGTGCGGTTATTACTCCGAGCGATTATTACTCCGTGCGATTATTACTCCGAGCGATTATTACTCCGAGCGATTATTACTCCGAGCGATTATTACTCCGAGCGATTATTACTCCGTGCGATTATTACTCCGAGCGATTATTACTCCGAGCGATTATTACTCCGAGCGATTATTACTCCGTGCGATTATTACTCCGTGCGAAACAATGCTTAAAAGATGCAAAGGGCAATATTCTAATCTAAAAACCATAAGGAAAATGATGGAGATTAACTCTTCGGGTGCCTCAACACGTAGTCCCTACGTCATGGTGTCTGCCGCTCCAGGGGTTACGGCATGCTCACAGAGTGCGTTTCCCCTTGTGTGCTTCCTGCAACCAAGAGAAATGGAAGAGGACAACAACCGGTCTTCCGTTTCCGGGTTAAGGGTCACCCGCAGTCACGTGACCACACTTTGCGGATGGGGCAGTGGCACTCTAGGGACGCGGCTCCTCCGGCACTCAAAGGGTTAATAAAAATTCACGCTAAAGCAGTTCCGTTTCTCATAAGTTAAATGTGTAATTTGGTCACGATTGTATCACTTTGCCGTTACAATATATCCAATAGCTCTAAGGGGTCCTACAATACCGTCCGCAGGGGCCGATCTCACGGCGCTCGCCCCAAAACCCTATTAAAGTAAATGGGGTGTATGTATCAACATAGAGAAAACATGTGTTAGACGCCCGACTCTGCGCTGCGCTGTGCGTGCTGCGCTGTGCGTTCTTACATCGGGCGCAGAATGTTACATTTATGCCCACCGGCGGATTACCCATTAGGCCCGCTAGTGCAGCATATATACAGATACCGCGCTCTCGGGCCCCATATACAGATGCCGCGCTCTCGGGCCCCATATACAGATGCCGCGCTCTCGGGCTCCCATATACAGATGCCGCGCTCTCGGGCCCCATATACAGATACCGCGCTCTCGGGCTCCCATATACAGATACCGCGCTCTCGGGCCCCATATACAGATACCGCGCTCTCGGGCCCCATATACAGATGCCGCGCTCTCGGGCCCCATATACAGATGCCGCGCTCTCGGGCCCCATATACAGATACCGCGCTCTCAGGCCCCATATACAGATACCGCGCTCTCGGGCCCCCATATACAGATACCGTGCTCTCGGGCCCCATATATAGATACCGCGCTCTCGGGCCCCATATACAGATACCGCGCTCTCGGGCCCCATATACAGATATCGCGCTCTCGGGCCCCCATATACAGATACCGCGCTCTCGGGTTCCCATATACAGATACCGCGCTCTCGGGTTCCCATATACAGATACCGCGCTCTCGGGTTCCCATATACAGATGCCACGCTCTCGGGCCCCCATATACAGATACTGCGCTCTCGGGCCCCATATACAGATACCGCGCTCTCGGGGCCCCATATACAGATACCGCGCTCTCGGGCCCCCATATACAGATACCGCGCTCTCGGGTTCCCATATACAGATACCGCGCTCTCGGGCCCCCATATACAGATACCGCGCTCTCGGGCTCCCATATACAGATACCGCGCTCTCGGGGCTCCATATACAGATACCGTGCTCTCGGGCCCCATATACAGATGCCGCGCTCTCAGGCCCCATATACAGATACCGCGCTCTCGGGGCCCCATATACAGATACCGCGCTCTCGGGCCCCATATACAGATACCGCGCTCTCGGGCCCCCATATACAGATACTGCGCTCTCGGGCCCCATATACAGATACCGCGCTCTCGGGCCCCATATACAGATACCGCGCTCTCGGGCCCCATATACAGATACCGCGCTCTCGGGCCCCCATATACAGATGCCGCGCTCTCGGGCTCCCATATACCGATGCCGCGGTCTCGGGCCTGATGGGAAGGCACTTCTCGCCACCTCCCTCCTCCTGAAATCAAATGACGTCATAGCAACGCGATGCCATGCAATCTTTGCACAATATAACCCTCACACCAACCTACGTCACCCGCCTCACACCAACCTGCGTCACACCAACCTGCGTCACCCGCCTGCATCACACCAACCTGC
>WSYH01000812.1:44149-78470 GCA_036426205.1 Ascaphus truei | reverse complement strand
CCAACACCATCATCCTCCCACTAATCCCTGCAGTGAGGGGAACCCCATCTTCCTCCCACTAATCCCTGCAGTGAGGGGAACCCCAACGCCATCATCCTCCCACTAATCCCTGCAGTGAGGGGAACCCCAACACCATCATCCTCCCACTAATCCCCGCAGTGAGGGGAACCCCAACGCCATCATCCTCCCACTAATCCCCGCAGTGAGGGGAACCCCAACATCCTCCCACTAATCCTCGCAGTGAGGGGAACCCCAACATCCTCCCACTAATCCCCGCAGTGAGGGGAACCCCAACATCCTCCCACTAATCCCTGCAGTGAGGGGGGAACCCCAACGCCATCATACTCCCACTAATCCCCGCAGTGAGGGGGGAACCCCAACGCCATCATCCTCCCACTAATCCCCGCAGTGAGGGGGGAACCCCAACGCCATCACCCTCCCACTAATCCCCGCAGTGAGGGGAACCCCAACGCCATCATCCTCCCACTAATCCCCGCAGTGAGGGGGGACCCCAACATCCTCCCACTAATCCCCGCTGTGAGGGGGGTACCCCAACGCCATCATCCTCCCACTAATCCCCGCAGTGAGGGGAACCCCAACACCTTCATCCTCCCACTGATAAACATTAGAAGATTGAAAACCCTGAACTGGCGGAAGACTCTAACACCGAGGAGACACCCAGAGCAGACTCAGCACCCACAGAATTACTGGCTCAGCCTGATCTGGGCCGTCCCGAGGAACAGGGGGGGGGGGGGGATTAGCACCCACATAATTGTGTAGGCGCCACCCTATAAATATACTACTTAGTGGCATGGCCTTTCCCAGCGGCAAAACGAGACGATCTAAACGGGGCATTAACCCACTCACGTTGCAATATGGTGCGGGCCCCTCTGGCAGTGAAGGGGTTAATCCTAGAATAAAGTGATCGGGTTTTCATAAAAAGTCAAAGTGCTGTCCATCTTTAACCCTTTGAGTGCCGGAGGGGTCAGAGTGCTACGGCCCCTCCATCACGGATAACGGGAGGAGTTATCCCCCTTCCGCCCGCAATCACTTTTGATTGCGCCCTGACCTCGATAGGAGCGCCGGACGCGACCGCCCCACAGAACACGAGCACTGTGGAAGAGCCCACGCCGGAGGGTTAAAAAGAGGTTAAAGGGTTAAAAGAGTCAGTCGTGCATGGCAAGCAAAGCAAATGGAAACAAGTTATCAGGGTCATTGGCTTATTTTTTTTAAACAAAAAGTCCAAATGGAGCTGAAACAAAAAGTCAACATCAGCAACTTGCCCCTGAGTCCCAGAGACCGCGACACAGCGTCTCACAGCGGGGATTCTGGAAAGATTAGTGTTTGGCTCTTATTGGATTATAGATATATACAGGCATACCCCGGTTTAAGTACACTCACTTTAAGTACACTCGCGAGTAAGTACATATCGCCCAATAGGCAAACGGCAGCTCACGCATGCGCCTGTCAGCACGTCCTGAACAGCAATACCGGCTCCCTACTTGTACCGAAGCTGTGCGCAAGCGGGGAGACTATAGAACCTGTTACATACGCGTTATTTACATCAGTTATGCACGTATGTGAAGATTGCAGTACAGTACATGCATCTATAAGTGGGAAAAGGTAGTGCTTTACTTTAAGTACATTTTCACTTTACATACATGCTCCGGTCCCATTGCGTATGTTAATGCGGGGTATGCCTGTATATATATATATTTTATATCTACATTACTATTGGGTTTACATTTCTATCTATAACGGAGACACAGACTAATACCCTAGATTGTGACGTCCAGGAAAGGAAATGGAAAACCAACATGGGGAATATATTCTCTAGAGACCAAAGACAGACACCCACACAAGTATTAACATCGACTTTCACCGATACGTTTCATCAATGTAACGTTCTGTTATTTAAGCGACTGAAACATGTGCAGTTTAGAGCACTACGTAAAAGCAGACACGACCCGCTGGGCTCTCCGTACAGTACCAAGTACAGTGGGCTCTCCGTACAGTACCAAGTACAGTGGGCTCTCCGTACAGTACCAAGTACAGTGGGCTCTCCGTACAGTACCAAGGTTCTACCCACATGGGAGCTCAGTGATACCTTTAGAACCAAATGGGAAGCTGTTTTGAACCAATGTTCTATGGAACTAATTGGATTAATTATCGAGCATGATCAAATTGTCTTGGAAAAGACCAAATGTGATATTGCCCAGCTAAAAGCAGATGTAATGGTTCCTGAGGTCCATAATAACTGGAAATTACCTGAAACAACTTGTACACAAGAACTGGAGAAATGTGAGAAAAATCTGATGGAAATCAAAAAAAGTACCTTCTCCAGAGGCTCATTTGATTAGGCTAATAATCGCATTTATTTCTGTAAAGTTCCAGGAGAAAACCGGTCTAAGGGGAAACTGACATATGTATCGACCACGGATCCCGATTCGTCGGATGTAGACGTGGAAGGGGCGGCGAATAGAACTTTACGCTTAGGTTTCCCTTCGGGGGGTTTTATAACCGGCTCAAACAGATCGGGGCACAGGGACACAAACGGAGATCTATTATATCAGGCTGCACTTACATCGGGACTTCCTTACAGCAGCGGCACAGGCTTTGTGCTGCATGCTACACTTCTCCATTTGATACTTTGTCATGGGGAATGTTCATAGATTTGCCCCAGCATTGTTATTTCACGATGTCAGCTTTTCGTGCAGTAATTATTGAAGTTTATTCAGGACGTAACTGCCTCTGTTCCATCGCTGTGTGTGTAAGATTAATATTACCTGTCGGATCCCGTCTCAGCAGCGCATTAGCATCCTCTAATCTGGGTTTTTTACCCCTCCTGGATTTTTGTGATTGCCGTGATCATTCATTTACTGATTTAATTAGACATACTGTTTCGTGCTGTGTGACTGACAGCTTCTTAGCTCGCTGCAACCATTTATTACTATATTTTAGATAATCTGGAGTAGTGTATATATGTTTTTAATCTATTTTAGTATTGTTTTATCTTTTTTCGACCAATAGTAATTATAATACATTTTGCAATATTTTTCACCCCGTTTTGGATTTTCTGCGGGTACTGTCTTTCGGACCCGGAGATTCTGCAGGTTCTGTCTTTCAGACCCGGAGATTCTGCAGGTTCTGTCTTTCGGACCCGGAGATTCTGCAGGTTCTGTCTTTTGGACCCATTTGTTCTTTTTGTTTCTAACCACGTTTTGCATCAGGGTGCACCACCTTTAATATTTAGGAGGGATTTTGTTATTCACGTTTGGTAGAGGAGCTGTTCTCAGACCCTTTTTTCGATTCTGTAAAGATCATCGGTTTTTGTGTATGTTAAAAAGGTATTTATTGTTTTCAATGTAAAAATTGTCCCTCATCTCCAGTTACCCCAATTCTGCGGTTCGCTCCATTTGGGCCCAGAATGGGACCCCTTTTATTGAGCGCTGTAATGATGGAGGAAACGTGAGCACATTCACATCCAAACCTGCCCATAATCCTACAGCATATGGCACTGCAGCCGGGGATTCTGGGTACTGACATGCAAATTAGCACTCCTGGGGGAGAGTCACTAAACGCCGCTAAGTCAGGGCACATACCGTCAGTCACTAAGCGAATTATATGCAAAAATAACCGTGGGAATTGAGCTCATTAGCTGAAGTCACGTTATTGACGCGTTAACCTACAAGAACGCGTCATTCTGCAAGTCCTGGCGTTCCCGCTATGCGCACCGTGAACTAGAGAGCGGAGACGCCGGACATAATGCAACGTCCATTCAAATCGAGGAGACGCGCGGGCGTTCCACCTATTGCAGGGTCTGGGTGGGAGTGATGTCAGGTTAACTAAAAGTGATGTTACTGTAATATGCAAATATTATGCAAATGAGGCGTTCTCCTATCATCCCCTCTGCTAAGGTTAACACAGGGAAATACCATCAGGGAAGTACCATCCCGTACCCCGGACTGAACGACAGAGCCACGTACGGTGACATGACCGTGACATGTGTTAGGCTGGCACCACTGGTCACACAGTGTGCCCACGTACGGTGACATGGAGTTAGGCTGACACCACTGGTCACACAGTATGCCCACGTACGGTGACATGGAGTTAGGCTGGCACAACTGGTCACACAGTGTGCCCACATACGGTGACATGGAGTTAGGCTGGCACCACTGGTCACACAGTGTGCCCACGTACGGTGACATGGAGTTAGGCTGGCACCACTGGTCACACAGTGTGCCCACGTACGGTGACATGGAGCTAGGCTGGCACCACTGGTCACACAGTGTGCCCACGTACGGTGACATGGCGTTAGGCTGGCACCACTGGTCACACAGTGTGCCCACGTACGGTGACATGGAGTTAGGCTGGCACCACTGGTCACACAGTGTGCCCACGTACGGTGACATGGAGTTAGGCTGGCACCACTGATCACACAGGTTGGCACCACTGGTCACACAGTGTGCCCACATACGGTGACATGGAGTTAGGCTGGCACCACTGGTCACACAGTGTGCCCACGTACGGTGACATGGAGTTAGGCTGGCACCACTGGTCACACAGTGTGCCCACGTACGGTGACATGGAGTTAGGCTGGCACAACTGGTCACACAGTGTGCCCACGTACGGTGACATGGAGTTAGGCTGGCACCACTGGTCAAACAGTGTGCCCACGTACGGTGACATAGAGTTAGGCTGGCACCACTGGTCAAACAGTGTGCCCACGTACGGTGACATAGAGTTAGGCTGGCACAACTGGTCACACAGTATGCCCACGTACGGTGACATGGATTACAAACACTGGACACCACTGGATCACACGTTGTTGCCCACGTACGGTGCATGGAGTGTAGTTAGGCTTGGCACCACTGTCACAGTGTGCCCACGTGAGCTTACACATGGGATTTACTACTGGCAACCACTGGTACACGTTGTGCACGTCCTAGGTGAACTGGAGTGTAGGCTGGGCACAACTGGTCACCACAGTATGCCCACGTACGGTGACATGGAGTTAGGTGGCACCACTTGGTCACACAGTTTGTCCACGTACGGTGACATGGAGTTAGGCTTGCACACTGGTCAAATAGTGTGCCCACAGTACGGTACATGGCGTTAGGCTGGCACCACTGGTCACACAGTGTGCCCACGTACGGTGACATGGAGCAGGCTGGCACCACTGGTCCACAGTGTGCCCACGTACGGTGACATGGAGTTAGGTTGGCACCACTGGTCACACAGTGTGCCCACGTACGGTTGACATGGAGTTAGGCTGGCACCACTGGTCAAACAGTGTGCCCACGTACTGTGACATAAGTTAGGCTGGCACCACTGGTCAAACAGTGTGGCCCCGTACGGTGACATAGAGTTAGCTGGCACAAACTGGTCACACAGTATGCCCACGTACGTGACATGGAGTTAGGTCTGGCACCACTGGTACACCAGTGTGCCCATACGGGACATGGAGTTAGGCTGGCACAACTGGTCAACAGTATGCCCACATACGGTGACATGGAGTTAGGCTGGCACCACTGGTCAAATGTGTGCCCACGTACGGTGGACATGGAGTTAGGCTGGCACCACTGGTCACACAGTGTGTCCACGAACGGTGACATGGAGTTAGGCGGTGGCAACCACTGGTCACACAGTGTTCCCACGTTACTTTGACATGGCGTTAGGCTGGCAACCCTGGTCACACAGTGTGCCCACTACGGTGACATGAGCTAGGGCTGGCACCACTGGTCACACAGTGTGCCCACGTACGGTGACATGGCGTTATGCTGGCACCACTGGTCACACAGTGTGCCCACGTACGGTGACATGGAGTTACACTGGCAACCACGGTCACACAGTGTGCCCACGTACGGTGACATGGAGTTAGGTCTGGCACCACTGGTCACACAGTGTGCCCACATACGGTGACATGGCTGGAGCTGGCACCACGGTCACACAGTGTGCCCACGTACGGTTGACATGGAGTTAGGCTGGCACCACTGGTCACACAGTGTGGCCCACGTACGGTGACATGGAGTTAGGCTGGCACCACTCGGTCACACAGTGTGCCCACGTACGGTGACATGGGTTAGGCTGGCACCACTGGTCACACGTGCGCCCACGTACGGTGACATGGAGTTAGGCTGGCACCATGGTCACACAGTGTGCCCACGTACAGTGGCATGGAGTTAGGCTGGCACCACTGGTCACCAGTGTGCCCACGTACGTGACATGGAGTTAGCTGGCACCACTGGCCACAGTGTGCCACATACGGTGACAGGAGTTAGGCTGGCACCACTGGTCACACAGTGTGCCCACTACGGTGACATGGGTTAGGCTGGCACCACGTGGTCACACAGTGTGCCCACATACGGTGACTGGAGTTAGGCTGGCACCACTGGTCACACAGTGTGCCCACGTACAGTGACATGGAGTTAGGCTGGCACCACTGGTCACACATGTGCCCACGTACGGTGACATGGAGTTAGGCTGGCACCACTGGTCACACAGTGTGCCCACGTACGGTAACATGAGTTAGGCTGGCACACTGGTCACACAGTTGCCCACGTACGGACATGGAGTTAGGCTGGCACCACTGTCACACTTGTGCCCATACGTGGACATGGAGTTAGGCGGCACCACTGGTCACACAGTGTGCCCACATACGGTGACATGGAGTTAGGCTGGCACACGGGTCACACAGTGTGGCCCCCGTTACAGTGACATGGAGGTAGGCTGGCACACTGGTCACACAGTGTGCCCACATACGGTGACTGGAGTTAGGCTGGCACACTGGTCACACAGTGTGCCCACATACGGTGACATGGAGTTAGGCTGGCACCACTGGTCACACAGTGTGCCCACGTACATGAACATGGAGTTAGGCTGGCACCACTGGTCACACAGTGTGCCCACGTACGGTGACATGGAGTTAGGCTGGCCCACTGTCACCATGTGCCCACGTACGTGTAACATGGAGTTAGAGGCTGGCACCACTGGTCCACACAGTGTGCCCCGTACGGTGACATGGGTTAGGCTGGCACCACTGGTCACACAGTGTGCCCCACTACGGTGACATGGAGTTAGGCTGGCACCCTGGTCACACAGTGTGCCCACATACGGTGACATGGAGTTAGGCTGGCACCACTGGTCACACACGTGTGCCCACATACGGTGACATGAGTTTGGCTGGCACCACTGGTCACACAGTGTGCCCACGTACGGTGACATGGAGTTAGGCTGGCACCACTGATCACACAGGTTGGCACCACTGGTCCACACAGTTGTGCCACATACGGTGACATGGAGTTAGGCTGGCACCACTGGTCACACAGTGTGCCCACGTACGGTGACATGGAGTTAGGCTGGTCACCACT
This sequence comes from Ascaphus truei, assembly GCA_036426205.1. Taxonomy (NCBI): domain Eukaryota; kingdom Metazoa; phylum Chordata; class Amphibia; order Anura; family Ascaphidae; genus Ascaphus; species Ascaphus truei. The sequence continues at coordinate 71,100 of WSYH01000812.1, read as the reverse complement.
GATCACACAGGTTGGCACCACTGATCACACAGTGTTGCCCACTACAGTAGTAACATGAAGTGGAGTTAGGCTGGCAGCACTGGTCACACAGTGTGCCCACACTACGTAGGTAACCTGACATGGAGTTAGGATGGCAGCACTGCACCTTGCCCTGATCACACTGTTGTGCCCGGCTCTGTACATGGCACAAACCCATTACTGGCCGTGGCCTCCCCATGGCACGTTCGCTCTCTTGGACACTACGGATGTAGGAGGGAGTCGTTGTGACGTTCTGTCCCCTTTCCTGCTCCTGTATGTTCCGGTGCGTTATTTCAGGTGTCCGCAAAGCAGGCCCCGTGGCAGGATAGGGTTAATCTGCTTTTTTCACGCAGTCTTGCTTTAGGAATTAGATAATGGCAGCATTGAGATCCATGTTTGCCTTCATGTGCCATGCAAACGCTGGGGTGTTTGTCTGTACTTTTCTATAAAGATGAACAGCAATATTATTATATATATATATTACAAATATATATAAATATAATAAGTGATAAAACAGAGAGAATTGTAAAGTTGTAGTTACACACGGAGGCGGCCGGACAACGAAACTTCCCAGTTTCTGTGAAGAAGAACTTAAAATCCTGTTTCACAAGGGTTGCTGGTGGATATGCAAAATGGCTGCCAGCATCACCTTTCTGGAAATGAAACTGCCAGTGAGAGGATGCTACTAAGAGTGTGTGCCTGCGGGGTACCGTCGGCGCCTCCGACGTGAGGCTGAGGAAGGATGTTGGTGGGTAATTGTTTTATTTATTTATTTTAGGAGAAAGGAGGTTTTATATTGTAAGAAAAAGGGGGGGGGGGGGGGGTGCTTCTATTCCACGAGCGGGCGTGACCGGTCCCGGAAACGTCAGTAAAGGACGGGTCCCGGAAAACATCAGTAACAGGACGGGGAAACGTATTTAAAGGAAGAAGGATGAAACAATAAAGAAATACATCCATTATATACGAGTATCCTCTTATTTCCCTATAAGCCCCCCATCACGCCCACACGCTGAAGCAGCAATACGCAGGTGACACGGTGACACGGTTGACCTTAACGCTGACACTTGTTTGGACAATAGGTTTTACTCGGCAACGTGCGGGTAATCCTGCCCGGAAACATGGGGTTCCATTCAGCATCGAAGTCGGTTGGGTGACGGGAGATCCCCTTCCAAGACTAGTGTTTCCACCAGATCTGCAACAGCTTCATTCCAACGTGGGGGGGGGGGGGGAAGAAGAGGGCGAGCAGAAAGTATTATAGTATTACGTTATTAACACGTTAATGGTTTTCCCAATAACCGTTCTCGTTCTGCGTAATAATCCCCGCAGGATTCTGCGCATAGAACAGGTCGCTGTGTTTTGACGTCAATAAAAAGGTTGTCCGAGAAGTAGCGGCAGCGAGAAAAGTAAACCGCTGGATATAAGTCTCTAATATAGAAAGTAGAAAGACGATAATAGCGAGCGGTTTTACTTCTCTGTCCCGGTCTCTCCATGAGGATGTAACCTTTGCTAGACTGTATATATTTGTCATATTTTCGTGTGTTACATTTGAGATGTACTATTAAGATGTTATTATTTTGTTTGAAATGAGTGCGTGCGGCTCACCGCCGCCCCCCCGGCCTCTTGGCGCACCCGTATAATGGTAGTTAGTGGAATTATACCCGTAAACTAGGGTGGGGAGAGAACACACATCACACTGACACATCACACCACCACACATCACAACACGCACCACACACAACACTACACCACAACACACAAGCACACATCACACACACAAAGCACACAACACACACACGACACACACACAACACAGTCAACACACACACACACACACACACAGCACACACACACAACACACACACACACACACACACTTCCTGTTGATTTAGACTTCTGAGTGCACTATTTTAGGGCTTTAGTGACCCCTAGTGGTCATTTGTTCATGATTACTCCCTATGCACCAAGTCCTATATATTTTGTATCACCGGGCGGGCGGTTTGTCACTTTGTTTGTGTGACTCACATTCTGGTCACTGCTTTCACACAGCCTTCTAATTAGACCTCTGACCCTGCAGGAAAATAACCAAATCCATGTGAAATAGGATCATCTGAAAACTCTGCCCGCGTACGCACCTGTGCTCACTGCGACGATTATTTGTGCCCGCGTACGCACCTGTGCTCACTGCGACGATTATTTGTGCCCGCGTACGCACCTGTGCTCACTGCGACGATTATTTTGTGCCCGCTACGCAACCTTGCTCACGCGACGATGTTCTGTCCCGCGTACGCAGCTGTACTACCTGTGCCCGCTACAATCACTGGACACTGCGCCAGCTCGATATTACCGGTGCAACTCTCCGCACGCAAATTACCGTGCCCACGTACGCACAAGATAAACCTTGCCCCACGTACGGGTGGGATTACCTGTGCACAGTAACGGAGTGGCTTTACCGTGTCCACACGTACGGAATTGGGAGTGGGATTACCTGTGCCCGCGTACGTAGGCAGACTTACCTGTGCCACGTAACGCGCAGATTACCGGTGGGCCCGCGTAATGGAGCGGATAAACTGTGCCCGCAGATGGAGCGGGATAACTTGCCCGCGGATGGAGCGGGATAAACTGTGCCCGCGTTCACAGACGATTAGATAAAAAGATGCACGCATCTAGATTAGGCTAAGAAATTGCAGACCTTTCTGTCACGAGTGGGTTAATATGAAAGTCCTGGAGTAATTCCAGAGGTTCTGCACAGCCGGATCCATCTGGGCCGGATCCAGTTCTCACGGCCGATTCCAGAGGTTCTGCACAGCCGGAGTCAAGTTCCTGCCACAGCCTGCCCGGATTCAAGGTTCTGCACAGCCCGGATTCCAGAGGTCGCCACAGGCCCGGATTCCAGGAGTCTGCACAGTGCCCGGATTCCATTCAGAGGTTTACTGCAACAGCCCGGATTCCAGAGGTCTGCCAACACCCCGGTTCCAGAGGTTACTGCACAGGCCCGGATTCCAGAGTTCTGCACAGCCCGAGATTCCAGAGGTTGATGCACAGGACCGGTGATTCACAGAGGTTCTGCACAGCCCGGATCCAGAGGTTCAGGCGACCAGAGGTCTGGCACAGCCGGATTTCCCATGTTGCACAGGCCCGGAATTCCAGAGGTCATGCACAGGCCGGATTCCAGAGGGTCCTGCCAGGCCCGAGTCCAGAGTTGCCGCTACCAGTTCTGCACAGGCCCGGATTCCCGAGGTTCTGCACAGGCGGATGGGGTGCCACGGCCGGATAAGGTTCGCAGAGGTAGTTCTGCACAGGCCCGGATTCCAGAGGTTGCTGCACAGGCCACGGATTCCAGAGGTTTCTGCACAGGGCCCGATTCCGAGGTTTTCTTGCACAGGCCCGATTCCGGGTTCTGAACAGGGCACCGGATTCCAGAGGTTCTGCACAGGCCCGAGATTCCTATAGGTGTCTGCACAGGCCCGGATTTCCCAAGAGGTCCTGCACAGGCCCGGATTCCAGAGGTCCTGCACAGGCCCGGATTCCAGAGGTCCTGCACAGGCCCGGATTCCAGAGGTTCTGCACAGGCCCGGATTCCAAGGTTCTGCACAGGCCCGGATTCCAGAGGTTCTGCACAGGCCCGGATTCAGAGTTCTGCACAGGGCCGGGCCGGATCCAGAGGTTCTTGCAACAGGCCCGGATTCCAGAGGTTCTCTGCACAGGCCCGGATTCACGGATTCACACTTCAAAGTGAGTGGAACCCAGTCAGACACTCTGAACATGCCACCGCTCTGAACTATGCCACACCTCTAACAGCCATGCTCTGAACATTCCACATGCTTTGCTCTTCAGCCCAAGGATGCAGCAAGCAGTGCCAAAGCGTACCACCCGCGCCACGCGACCACAGCGCCACACGAAATACGTGGAAGCGGAACCACAGGTGGCAAAATGAGAATAATTATTATTCTGCAAGTCCTGGTACAAGGCATAAAGTTTATTCCCAATTATTTATTCCGATAAAATACTATGCTTTTCCAGAAAAACTAAACAGCACAGACGTTACGGCAGGAGAAAAAGGAGCAGAATGGGTAAAAAATGAACAAACGTTAGTTATTGGGCCGCTAAAGTCCGCGGAGATGTAAGAGGAGCTGTACCCGGGCGCGGCTTGTGACTCGTATAAACAGGCCCCAAATTAGAGTGGGAGGCAGAAGACAGTAATGTGTGGGGCGTAATGCCACAGCGACAGGCGGAGACATCTATTCCTAATTTATTTCAGCGCGCTCCACAACACGCGCGCCTGTTGATCCCAATTTTTGGTTGGATTACGACCTTCATAATTTATATCCCTTATATGCAGCTACAGGGAGCAGGTGTCAATCAGAGCAAACGAGAGAGGCAGCAGGTGTAACCACTATTCTGCGCTGTATCGCTGCAGACGCTCCCTGGCAGCGTCTGTATTCCTGGAATAGCGCAAGGCCCTGGAGGAGGGGCCGCATTTATGAATTCGGCTGATGGGGTTCTCCAGGGGTCCGCCCAACACCCCACTCACTGGAGCGTATTCAAACTGATCTACAGAATACATAGACACAGCAATTACCCCTCCTGTCTGCAGCGCGACTTCTGCGGTGCTCCGGGGGGGGTCCCCCAAAATCCGGGTTTATAAAGGCGTGTGCGAACACATCATGCAGATGTAATTATTAACACACGACGCATGACTGTTGAAACTTGAAAATGATGCGTTGCCAGCGCGCCAATTTAAGAGTTATTATCATATACACAGACGAGCTGCTAACGACTCCACTCCGAGTTTTTCAGATGCGACGCACAAAAGGTAACGCCACCAACCGCTATTTGGGATTACGTATAAACTCTGAATCATTGTTTCATCACCTTCTCTTACCCTCAACATGCACCTGATTTATAAGTCACACGCAAAAGCGAGGGCGCAGGAAACACGCAGGATTCGTTATCAGAGTTCCTCCTTAGCTAGAAGGAACAGCCCAGATTTACCAGAAACGAAGAAAAAAAAATCCAGCAGAATTAATCAAACCCAGACTGTTTTCTGCACACGTTTTACAAAGATAAACCAACACCAAGTGCGAAGGACAGGGAGACAGGGGGGCAGGTGGACAGGGGGCGAGGGGCAGGGACAGGAGGACAGGGGCAGGGGACCGGGGGGCAGGGAGACGGGGGGCAGGTGGACAAGGGGGCAGACGGGGCAGGGGACAGGGGGAACAGGAGGCAGGAGGACAGGTGGGCAGGAGGACAGTGCAGTAGGACGGGGGCAGGGGGGGGCGGGGGGGGGCCGGGGATCGGGGGACAGGGGGGCAGGGGGCAGCGGGGACAGAGGACAGGGGGACAGCTACCTGCAGCAGGTAAATACACAAGAACACATATAACCTTCAGGCCAAAGCGGGGGTACACTGTCTGATATAAAACCTTACACAGGTCGAGGTTTCAGCACCATCCAAAGCAGAATACCACGGGTGTTCCGTCCACGTGTTCTGGTCCACGTGTGGTGTACAAAGGGAAGAAGGTACAAAAGGAGTACTCCCACACGAAAGCCAACTAACTTTCCTTCTGAGGATTGAATCGCCTGGTGGCGTCATTAAAAACCACCCAAAGAACGCGCTTTTCAATTACTGAGGGTTCGTTTTTGTCCGGGACAAGGAATAATATTTGTTGCAACAATTATCGATATATATATATATATACACACACATATATATATATATCTATCTATCAGGATGCAGCTTACACGGATGGTGATGGTGATGGCTTAGAAATGAACCACCCAGAAAATGATCAAAATGACAAATTACTTCTCAAATACATTGTATATTCATTGAACATTTCGGACCCCCCGAGGGGAACCTTCCCCCCATGAGACCCCCGGAGATGCTGAGCACATATACAAAGTTACATATACTGTACACAAGTCATTTGGCTACTATGAATAAGATGTTAATTACACGCCTCTGTCACGCTCTGTGTGCGAGAAATACATAAAAACAGGCGTTTCATTTTTAATTGCGTCGGGATATACCAGATGACGCAAAAGGAGTGACACACCACAATCTATATTGATGTTTATCATGATTACCAGTATCACGATATTATCCGTGTGACAAGTAACACGTACGGACTCCATATGCCGCGTAATACCAGACCGAGGACGGGGAAGGTCGGACACCTACCTTTTCCGAAGGGAAGAAGCACTCCAATCTCCACGCTGCTGCGCGAGTGCGAGATGCACAGCACTGCGGGTACCAGGCCTTCCTGGGGGGTGGTTGCGCTCGGTCGTCCGCCCCAAACACCACCGGGCCGGTCGCTGGGGCGCCCCCAGCATTCCAAACGCTGCCCCCATCTGGATGCTCACTCACTTGTGAATGGCAATGAATCCTGCAGGACCACGGTCAGCTCACAACCCCCGACAGCTGCAGGAGGAGAGAGTGGGCGGCAGTCAGCGAAACAGCCTCATGGCATTCATGCAGTTAGCAACCACAAGAGAAATAGGTGAATAACAGCTCCCTAAATTGGTTGCTGGCTCTCCTGCTTCCTTATCTCGGACTTGGTTAATCAAATTGCATGATACCGTATTACAGATGGCTACCCCTTAAAAGCATCTCTCAGTGTATTCATTCACATTTCAGATAACAACTCAGAAGGCTTTGGAATTGTCCCCCCATCTGTACAGACACCAACTCCCCCTCTCTACAGCACCCAACCCCCCCTCTGTAACAGCACCCCACCCCCCATGTCTACAGCACCTGACCCCCATCTCTACAGCACCCTACCCAGCTCCCCCATTTGTACAGCACCCCCCACCCCATCTATACAGCACCCAACCCGCCCATCTGTCAGCACCCTACCAAACCCCCCTCCCTACAGCACCCCACCCACTCTCCCATCTCTACAGAACCCAACCCCCCCATCTGTACAGTGCCCTACCCCAACCCACCACTGTCTAAGCAACCTACCCAAACCCCCATCTCCACAGCAACCCCACCCCACTCTCCACAGCAACCCCACACCCTCTCCACACACCCCACCCACCCCCCATCGCTCGACGCACCCTACCTCCAACCCCCCCCCCATCTCTACAACTCACCCCCCCCCCCCCCCTATCTCCACAGCACCCTACTGAGGACAGGAGTTGAGCCTCCCCGGGTTTAGGATTATTAAAGCTATTAACCATCGGCGCAGAGGAAATGAAACCTGTGAAGACGCGATGTGCAGTGGGGAAATAATATTGTAATATAATAACCGTGCAGCTGCAGTAATGGTAATGTCCCCTTCCTAAGCACCACCTCGCCAAAATCCGCCACCATTTCCGGACAATTATGATATTTTATTTATATTTCATATCTCTTCTTCTGCATGTTTCTAGCTATATGTGTGTTACTTTCATTATTATATTTATAGAGCTACTCAACAGATCTTCAATTATGAAACAACTGTTCAAGACGGCTCAGCTGTTCCACGACTACGGACCGCGTTTGCCAAGCGCATTCACATGAAATAAACGGGGGGCCGGGGTGCTCCTCACCCCCGGGGGGCCGGGGTGCTCCTCACCCCCGGGGGGCCGGGGTGCCCCTCACACACTGCTCTGCATTAAACACGGATACTATACACGGATACTATGCACGGATACTATACACGTTATACAGGGGCTGGTTGTGTTTAGCGCACTCGAACCGGCGGTCACACCCATTTAACTGACTGGGCTTTAAATCCAGATCGGGAGAGCTGATCAGTACCGGTGCTTTATGAATCTGGGTCATAGGCATTTACTTGTATATTACGCAAATGTTCACTGCTCTGCATATAACAGATATATTTCTTTGCAGATATTAACACGATGTTTTAGTATGAATACATAATTTTTTTCTTCGTGGATTTTTGCCACAAATTCTAAAGAACCAAATTAGGGAAACGAACAGTGATTTTTTTATTTATATATATAACACAACACACACACACACACACACACACACACACACACACACACCACACACACACACACACACACATATATAAACACACACACACCAAACATTGTGTTTCAGCACATCGCATGTATTACTGCTGTGAAGCGCTGTGTACATAAATGGCGCCATGTAAATAAAAATATACATACTGCAAGCATTTAAAGCATCTAAACTATTTAGTACACCAATTCAGCACTGCATACTTTTATTAACTATTATTCATTCATCTACCCTCGGAGTACCTGCTCCCCTTCCTGCGTCTTGTGAATGTGGAATCCCTTACAGCACGCGTCACTGCCCATATATGGATGTACAGTGCAGCGCTTATACTACGGCGAGGTTCCGCATTGCCTCACTGCTTAGGATAGTAGTGCGGTGCCTACCTGATTGTGCTAGTTTGTGAATTCACACAACTGTGTGTGTATATATCACACGGCTTCCGACTGTGTGTATATCACATGGCTTCCGACTGTGTGTGTATATCACACTGCTTCCGACTGTGTGTGTATATCACACTGCTTCCGACTGTGTGTATAACACACGGCTTCCGACTGTGTGTGTATAACACACGGCTTCCGACTGTGTGTGTAATATACACGGCTTCCGACTGTGTGTGTATAACACACGGCTTCCGACTGTGTGTGTATAACACACGGCTTAAGACTGTGTGTGTGTATATCACACTGCTTCCGACTGTGTGTGTATATCACACTGCTTCCGACTGTGTGTGTATATCACACTGCTTCCGACTGTGTGTGTTTATATCACACTGCTTCCGACTGTGTGTGTGTATATCACACTGCTTCCGACTGTGTGTGTATATCACACTGCTTCCGACTGTGTGTGTATATCACACTGCTTCCGACTGTGTGTGTTTATATCACACTGCTTCCGACTGTGTGTGTGTATATCACACTGCTTCCGACTGTGTGTGTATATCACACTGCTTCCGACTGTGTGTATATCACACTGCTTCCGACTGTGTGTGTGTATATCACACTGCTTCCGACTGTGTGTGTGTATATCACACTGCCTCCGACTGTGTGTGTGTATATCACACTGCTTCTGACTGTGTGTGTATATCACACTGCTTCCGACTGTGTGTGTGTATATCACACTGCTTCCGACTGTGTCTGTATATCACACTGCTTCCGACTGTGTGTGTGTATATCACAAGGCTTCAGACTGTGTGTGTGTATATCACATGCTTCCGACTGTGTGTGTATATCACACTGCTTCCGACTGTGTGTGTATATCACACGGCTTCCGACTGTGTGTGTGTATATCACACTGCTTCCGACTGTGTGTGTATATCACACTGCTTCCGACTGTGTGTGTGTATATCACACTGCTTCCGACTGTGTGTGTATATCACACTGCTTCCGACTGTGTGTGTATATCACACTGCTTCCGACTGTGTGTGTGTATATCACAAGGCTTCCGACTGTGTGTGTATATCACAAGGCTTCCGACTGTGTGTGTGTATATCACAAGGCTTCCGACTGTGTGTGTGTATATCACAAGGCTTCCGACTGTGTGTGTATAACACACGGCTTCAGATTGATACTTAATTGTTTGCAGGCATAAGCACAATGATTTTAATTGGTTAATTACTTTTGTGCCCAGCACTAATCACAAACACCACAGGACACCAGTTCCTTCTCCGCGCCCCTCATTTATTGGGGGACAGGGCAGAATAAATGTTCGCTTCATTCACTTGTTTAAAATATCTTCAGCTCAGCGGGGGCTGCATATACCCCCATATACTGCTCAGCAGGGGCTGCATATACCCCCATATACTGCTCAGCGGGGGCTGCATGTACCCCCATATACTGCTCAGCGGGGGCTGCATGTACCCCCATATACTGCTCAGCGGGGGCTGCATGTACCCTCATATACTGCTCAGCGGGGGCTGCATATACCCCCATATACCGCTCAGCGGGGGCTGCATACACCCCCATATACTGCTCAGCGGGGGCTGCATATACCCCCATATACTGCTCAGCGGGGGCTGCATATACCCCCATATACTGCTCAGCGGGGGCTGCATGTACCCCCATATACTGCTCAGCGGGGGCTGCATATACCCCCATATACTGCTCAGCGGGGGCTGCATGCACCCCATACACTGTTCAGCGGGGGCTCCATGAACCCCCATATACAGCTCAGTGGGGGCTCCATGTATCCCCATACACAGCTCAGCAGGGGCTGCATGTACCCCCATATAGTGCTCAGCGGAGGCTCCATGTACCCCCATATGCTGCCCACCGGGGGCTCCCTGTACCCCCAGATTTACCACGCGCAGCGCTACTTCATTTAACGATTTCTGGCAGGGCCCCTCACCCTTCTAGCAAGGTGAATGTGGCCCTTACATTCAGGGACCGGGGCTGTTTCCAGCACAGGAGTAACACCACTTAGCTAATCTAGCCCACACTGCTGTCTATCCTCTGCCAGTAATGAAAGAGTTAATGACAAAGTCTCATAGTAACTCAGAGTGAAGCTGTAACAATGTCCCCAGCTCGGGATACCTGATTATCTGCAATAAACGCCTCTGTCCCTCAGTGAGCCCAGCGGAGAGGATGCAGGGAACTGCAGTGTGTATCAGGTGTGCAGGGAGCCACGGTGTGTGTCACAGGTGTGCAGGGAGCCACTGTGTGTGTCTCAGGTGTGTCTCAGGTGTGCAGGGAGCCGCGGTGTGTCTCAGGTGTGCAGGGAGCCACGGTGTGTGTCACAGGTGTGCAGGGAGCCACAGTGTGTGTCACAGGTGTGCAGGGAGCCGCTGTGTGTCTCAGGTGTGCAGGGAGCCGCTGTGTGTCTCAGGTATGCAGGGAGCTGCTGTGTCTCAGGTGTGCAGGGAGCTGCTGTGTCTCAGGTGTGCAGGGAGCTGCTGTGTGTCTCAGGTGTGCAGGGAGCTGCTGTGTGTCTCAGGTGTGCAGGAAGCTGCGATGTGTCTCAGGTGTGAAGGAAGCTGCGGTGTCTCAGGAGTGCAGGGAGCTAGTGTGTGTCTCAGGTGTGTAGGGAGCTGCTGTGTGTCTCAGGTGTGCAGGGAGATGCTGTGTGTCTCAGGTGTGCATGGAGCCACGGTGTGTCTCAGGTGTGCAGGAATCTGCGATGTCTCAGGAGTGCAGGGAGCTAGTGTGTGTCTCAGGTGTGCAGGAAGCTGCAGTGTGTCTCAGGTGTGCAGGGAGCTAGTGTGTATCTCAGGTGTGCAGGGAACAGCGGTGCGCTGCCTCGCGCTGCCCCGCGCTGCCCCGCGCTGCCTCGCGCTGCCTCGCGCTTGCCTCGCGCTGCCCCACGCTGCCCCGCGCTGCCCCACGCTTCTCCCAAGGCATTTAAAAGAAATCCAGGTGAGAGGCAGGGGGGGGGGGCGCGAGCAGGAGGAGACCGGGGGGTGCAGGAGGGGAACTTCGTGCACCCCTGCATTATGGGAGGCGATTAAGTGCTGTAACTGGGGTCACTGGGGTATATGTTTGCTTCCTCTGGATCAATATACTGCAAATACACATATAGGATCAATATCTGTCGTCTGAATGTAACATACAGTAAGTAGGCTGAACTCAATGGACGCGTGTCTTTTTTCAACCTCAGCGACCCCGCGACCCCTGTCCGAGTGTCCGACACCTGTCCGAGTGTCCGACACCGCGACCCCTGTCTGACACCGCGACCCCTGTCCGACACCGCGACCCCTGTCCGAGTGTCCGACACCGCGACCCCTGTCCGACACCGCGACCCCTGTCCGACACCGCGACCCCTGTCCGAGTGTATCTGCGGCTCATTTTCAGGCCTTGAGGGGCCTGCAAACCGTAGCACAAGGGCGGCTAACTCCAGTCCTCAAGGGCCACCAACAAGTCAGGATATCCCTGCTTCAGCACAGGTGGTGCAGTCATTGATGGAGCAACCTGTACTGAAGCAGGGATATCCGGGACCTGACCTGTTGGTGACCCTTGAGGACTGGAGCCGGCCGCCCCTGGGTTAGGAGAAATGAAGGATTAACGAAGCATCATCGTTATAATGAAAATAACAATGGCGGAACGTCCTGTTTGTTTACGTTATATCTGGCCCAGGACAGGTGGCGTGAGCCATGCTGTACGTCTCTGTGATGTCATCAGTTGTGTTTAGTATGATGTCATCACATGTCCCAGGACTGACTTCTGTATAAGCCTCCTTACCCCCCGTAACGTGTGTTAGTGTGTGGATTTTAGTGCTTTTGTCCTGCGACCCTATTGTACTGCGCTACGGAATACGTTGGCACGTTATGAATGATAATATAGTACACCGGGCCGAATCCTGTGTCTGCTGCAAAACCAACTGCGGGGGACAGGAAATAGGACGTATAAGGAAGATCGCATTGTACAGTGGCCCATATAGGGTTAAATTACACTACCCGCTGCCTGCAACACCTCGCGCCGCTGTGCCCCGTGGCAGGGAAATCCGTGGTATTCCCCCTCACCAAACAAGGAATCACGTACAGCACAGTACAGTACACAGTGCACAGTACAGAGCACAGTACACAGTACAGGCATACCCCGGTTTAAGGACACTCACTTTAAGTACACTCGCGAGTAAGGACATATCGCCCAATAGGCAAACGGCAGCTCACGCGTGCGCCTGTCAGCACGCCCTGAACAGCAATACCGGCTCCCTACCTGCACCGAAGCTGTGCGCAAGCGGGGAGACTATAGAGCCTGTTACACATGCGTTATTTACATCAGTTATGCACGTATATGATGATTGCCGTACAGTACATGCATCGATAAGTGGGGAAAAGGTGGTGCTTCACTTTAAGTACATTTTCGCTTTACATACATGCTCCGGTCCCATTGCGTACGTTAATGCGGGGTGTGCCTGTATAGTGTGTGTGTGTGCCTGTATGCTGCACTCAAACATTTGTGTTATACAGGAATCTTTACGCTGAGTTTATACTTCCTTCGGGGCTTCATACTTTGGGTGCAAATTGTTCCCGGAAAATAATACTTTTCCTGCCTATTTATAACGTGATTCTGACTCAGAAGGAAGATACAAAAAAATAAAAGCAGCATGGGGAATATTACCTGGGTTATATGGGGAATATATCCTGGGTTTATATGGGGAATATATCCTGGGTTTATATGGGGAATATATCCTGGGTTATATGGGGAATATAGCCTGGGTTATATGGGGAATATATCCTGGGTTTATATGGGGAATATATCCTGGGTTATATGGGGAATATATCCTGGGTTATATGGGGAATATATCCTGGGTTATATGGGGAATATATCCTGGGTTTATATGGGGAATATATCCTGGGTTTATATGGGGAATATATCCTGGGGTTATATGGGGAATATATCCTGGGTTTATATGGGGAATATATCCTGGGTTTATATGGGGAATATATCCTGGGGTTATATGGGGAATATATCCTGGGTTATATGGGGAATATATCCTGGGTTATATGGGGAATATATCCTGGGTTTATATGGGGAATATATCCTGGGTTATATGGGGAATATATCCTGGGTTTCTGTGGGGAATATATCCTGGGTTTCTATGGGGAATATATCCTGGGTTTATATGGGGAATATATCCTGGGTTTATATGGGGAATATAGCCTGGGTGTATATAGGGAATATATCCTGGGTTATATGGGGAATATATCCTGGGTTTCTATGGGGAATATATCCTGGGTTTCTATGGGATACATATCCTGGGTTTATATGGGGAATATATCCTGGGTTTCTATCCTGGGTTTATATGGGGAATATATCCTGGGTTTATATGGGATACATATCCTGGGTTTCTATCCTGGGTTATATGGGGAATATATCCTGTGGGGTTGCTCACATTCTCGGAGAGGAACGCATAGTGGGGGGTTCAGTACTTACAGACATCGCCCTTATAGATTGCTTCATATCCAGCCACTTTTTCATGCTGTGTCCCTTGTCACTTTGTCCCTTGCGTTTGGCTGCTGTGAAACCTCAGCAGTCTCCTTCCGCGATGCCTCTAGTGAGACTGAGCCAGTGGGTGCAGCTGCTCACCCTGAGCTGTGACTGTACAGCCGAGTATTTGCACACGGTCACACCAGTAACAGGCTCTGAGCCTGCAGCGAGATCACATGCATGACAGGACGATCTTGTGATCTGCAGATACTGCGTTAGCAATTAGGACGGAATACGCTCCAGAGAAGGAGCAGAGCGCTCACTGCAAAGTCCAAGGGCAAAGGCGAGAGGGACGGGGCAGAATTACATGCACACAGGTCTCAGGGCGGAAACTGAGGGATACGTGACAACCCTTTCTAACGTGTGAGACATCCATTCAATGACTGAGACGGCCTCACAATGACTGAGACGGCCTCCCAATGTCTGAGACGGCCTCAAAATGTCTGAGACGGCCTCCCAATGACTGAGACGGCCTCCCAATGCCTGAGACGGCCTCCCAATGACTGAGACGGCCTCCCAATGTCTGAGACGGCCTCCCAATGACTGAGACGGCCTCACAATGACTGAGACGGCCTCCCAATGACTGAGACGGCCTCACAATGTCTGAGACGGCCTCCCATGTATGACGGCCTACCCAATGCTGAGACGGCCTACCTCCAAGTCTGAGACGGCCTACATACTGAACGGCACTCGAGACGGCCTCAGCACAACGGGCTACTGAAGGACTCCCAAGAATGAGACCCCCAATGTAGAGAGGCGCTCCCATATGGCGCTACATATGAGACGGCCTCCTCCAAGTCTGAGACGGCGCCACAATGACTGAGACGGCCTCCAAAGAGTGACTGCAGACGAGCCTCCCACTGAGAGGCTCCCATGAGAGACGGGCTCCCAAGTCTATGAGACGGAGACTCCCAATGTCTGAGACGGCTCACCAATGATGTGAGGACGGGTCCACGATAACGCGATCCCAAGTGCTGAGACGGCCCCAATGTCTGAGACCGGGCCTCTCCAAAGCCCCCAAGGTGGACGCTAGCAAGGAGCGGCCCATCAAACTCAACGGATGAACTGAGACGCCCCAGATGGGCTCCAATGTCGTGAGACGGGCCTCAGACATGAATGAATGAGATGCCTCGCGGATAGACTCAGGTGTGTGATGGAGCTGCAGGAATGAAATGGGGAAGACTGCCTCCAGACGGTGAACTGAATGAAGACTGCCTCAGAAGCGGTGGGAATGAGACTGCCTCACGGGTTGAAATGAGACTGTGGGGAAGAATGAGACTGGCCTCAGAGGAATGATGAGATGCTAGCGGGAATGATGCGACTGCCCTCAGACGGGGGGAATGAATGAGACTGCCTCAGACGGTGAATGAATGGGCGCTCAGACGGTGAAATTGATGAATGAATGGACTGACTAGACTGGTGAATGAATGATGAGGCTGCCTCGACGGGAGGAGATTGACATGGACTGCCTCAGACGGGGATAGGAAATGAGACTGCATCAGACGGGGGATTATGAATGAGAACTGCCGACTCTGTTATCGCCAATGCAGGACTTTACTATTGATTGCATTCAGACACATTTCCATATTGTCCCTTTTCTTGCAGGATTCTGACTCGTTGGCCCTAGAGTATTAAGATATACCTCTACGTGCATCTAAAATATATAAGATGAAATAATTTGTGTGTGTATTGTGCTGGAAGCTTCATTGGCTGCGGGAAGGCAGGGAGGAGCCAGGACAGGGGAGAGAAGAGGACACACGAACACTCCACGGCCCCTCAACGTGACTCGCGTGAGCCTCGACCATCCGGCACACCGTGAGCACCTCCCGCTCAC
This sequence comes from Ascaphus truei, assembly GCA_036426205.1. Taxonomy (NCBI): domain Eukaryota; kingdom Metazoa; phylum Chordata; class Amphibia; order Anura; family Ascaphidae; genus Ascaphus; species Ascaphus truei. The sequence goes on along the minus strand of WSYH01000812.1, from coordinate 55,354 downwards.
ACCACCTCACTCACACACACACACACCACAGGCCACACACCCCCCATGTCTTTCCAGCAGCGCCGCAAACCCCACGCCGCCGCCAACACCAGCTCCTCGCGGGGGGGAAGGACCAACACCACTTCCGCGACAGGCTGCCCACCACCTAACCACTCTCGTGCACAGACCTCAACTCACCCACCATCGCAGCTCGTGCGGGGGGGGGGGGGAGGGAGGAAGGGAAGGAACAATACCCACTGCAGTCGCCTCCCCGACCCCCACCCCCCACCTCTATACGCAGCGATCACCTGCCCCCGCTGCGGACAATAGCGGCAACCGCCAGTCAGCAGGGGTCGGGGGAGAGGGAGGAGAGTAGATGAGTCAGGATGAGAGAGGGGGGGGGAGTCAGTGAGACGGGGGGGGAAGCCCACACATAAAGACATAGTGACTGACTGACGACACAATGACAACGACACACTGACCTACACTCATGACGTGCATACGACTCACTGACTGACAACACTCAGCTGATGATGGACATACACTCACGGATAACTGAACACACGATGACTGACTACACAGAATACTGAACACCACTGTGAATGCTCTGGACACGTAAACGACTGATGACTACACACTGACTGACTGCACACGCACTGGCACAATGACTGAGCTGTGGACACACACTGACTGAATGACACACTGACTGACTGGACGAAACACATGACTGACACACACTGATGACTGCATCACCACTGACTGCCACACCACGGAACTGAAACAATACACTTCCACTGACTGACTGACACCAATGAACCACTGACGATGACACACACACTGAACAACCATGAACAACTCGACTGACTGACACGACATGGACTGGACCCCGTAACAAATGCACACACTCATCACTATGCGACTCAGGTCACTGGACTTGCACACTGATGACAATAAAGGATGACTCCACACAGACTGACACTATACGACTGTACACACGACTGACCTTGACTGTCACACACTCACTGACGTCTACACACTTCACTGACGATCGACACAATCACTGATCACTACTACACTGACTGCCCAAAAGACTGACACACCACACTCCACTGACTGATGACACACCACTCCTGATGATGAACCACACGTCACTGACTGCAAACACTGGACTGACTGACAACACTGATGACTGACACCACACGTTCCCCTTCAGTTCAGCTCGCTGCCAACAACACACGGGGTGGGGAGGAAGCGGTAGGGAAGGGGGGTAGGGGGGGGAAGCAAAAGGACGGAGCTGAAAAGGGGGGGGAGGGGGGGGAACGAAGCATGGAAGGGGAGGGATCGGAGTGAATGGAGCGTTGGAGGGGGGGGGGGAGGGAAACGCAGCTCGTGAACAGGGGGGGCGCAGCTGTGAAGAGGGGCGGGGAATAGAGGGCAAGGAGTTGTTGCGGACCCCGGGGGAAGGTGAGAATTCACCCGGGCAACGCTGGGTATATCAGCTAGTGTATAATATATCCCTCACTGAGCTCGTGGGTATTGTGCTATTAGATATAATTTGCCACCTGTGTGGCAGTAGTGATGCTCACAGCCCGTCGGATACAACCATTAAAACAAAGTCTGTCAAAACCGCAGGCCCAACGAAACTATTTGCGGCCAGGCCGCACGTGTGGTTCAACAATCTGTGAGCGCGTGGCTTAGAGGGCCAGAGGGGACGCCGCGTTTTCACCCCACCCGATTACCCCTCCCCACCATCCTACGATCATCCCCTCACCCCACCATCCTTCCTACCCAAGACTCCATCCTGATCCGGACGGGGGCCAGCAGGGGATCTGGTGCAGAGAGAGAGGAAGCGAGGCGGGGCTTCCGCTCTTTGGTGCTGGTGTGTATGCTTCCGCTTCTCTGCCATGCTGGGTGCCCGCTGCGCAGTGTCTCGCACACTTCTGCAACAGGGTGATGAGAGAAGAAGTGTAGGGGGGGGAGTTAGTTGTAATCATTGCAGTCCTGCGCGGAGATCCTGCTTTCCTCATCACCCCAGTACTCACAATCCGTCGCATTGCCATGCCCTGCTATGTGTGTGTTCGTTGTAGAGTGGTTGTCGGGTGTGTTGTGGTGGGATCGGGTGTGGTGTGGGTGGTGGTGTGTGGGTGGTGTGGATGGGTGGTCTGTGGTTAGTATATGTGTCGTGGGTTATGGTCGGGGTGGGCGGTGTGGATCTTGTGTGTGTGCTGTGGGGTGTCGGTCTGGTCTGGTTGCTGGTGTGTGTGGTGATGTGCTGTTGTCGTGTGTGTGATATCGTGGTGGTGGTGTATATCTGTGTGTGCCCCCCCCTGTGTGGGGATGTGAGCTGGTGTGTGTGTGTGTGTGTGTATAGAGTGTGTGTGTGTAGTTGTGTGTGTGTGTGTGTATCTGCTGGTGGTGGATCGTGGGTTTGTTTGATGTTCTGTGTAGGGTGTGCCTGTGTGTGTGTGTGTGGTGTAGGGATGTGTTTTTGTGTGTGTGTCGTGTATCGTGCTGTGTGGTGATTGGGGTGTGGTGTGGTGTGTTGTGTGGTGTGTGTGGATCTGGTGTGTGTCTGAGAGAAGAGGAGAGGTCTGACAGAGAGTCTCGAGAGACTGAGCAAGACGAGTCTACAGAGAGAGAGTTGGACGAGAGAGAGTCCTGAAGAGAGAGAGTGAGAGAGAGAGCGAGCGACAGAGAGAGAGTCTGACAGAGAGAGATGTTCGGAAGAGAGAGTGTCTGACAGAGAGTTGACGGAGAGTGTCTGACAGAGAGTGTCTGACAGAGAGAGGTTGTACAGAGTCGGAAGAGAGAGTTGTCTGACAGAGAGAGTGTCTGACAGGAGGTGAAGAGAGGTGTCTGGACAGAGGCGTATGACAGACGAGAGAGGTTTAAGGCTGAGCGATTGACAGCAGAGAGAGGGTCTACAGAGAGGAGGAGTGTCTGACAGAGAGAGAGTGTATGACAGAAGAGAGATCTGATGGAGTGTTGCTGGGAGCATGACAGGAGAGCGAGTGTCTGACAGAGAGAGGTGTTTGACAGAGAGAGAGGGTCGACAGAGGATAGAGCTGTTCTGACAATGAGAGAGACCGTCTGTCGTGACAGAGGAGAGTGTCTGACATTGACGGGATGTTGCGGCACAGTTAGGAGATCTGTCTAGATGGAGAGTGTCTGGACTACGAGAGAGAGTTGTTCCATAGATCCGAGTTGTGACTGAGCAGATGTGTCTGAAGGAGGAGAGGTCTGACAGAGAGAGAGTGTCTGACATAGAAAAGGTGTCGCAGAGAGAGTGGCTGAAAGGAGAGAGTGTAAGACAGAGAGCGAGAGTGTCGAAAGAGAGGAGAGTGTCAGACAGAGCGAGAGGAGGGTGAAGAGAGAGAGGTGGTAAGAAAGAGAGAGAGGGTCAGAAAGAGAGAGGAGAGGGAAGACAGAGAGCGAGTGGCAGACAGAGAGAGTGGTCAGACAGAGAGGAGAGAGGAGTAGGTCAGACAGAGGAGAAAGGGGAAAAGTGTCAGACAGAGAGAGAGAGGAGAGTGTCAGACAGAGAGAGAGGAGAGGGTGTCTGACAGAGAAAGAAAGGGAGGTGACAGAGAGAGAGGGTCTGAAGAAGCGACGTGTGGTTTGACAGAGAGAGTGTGTCTGAGTGAAGGGGTTGAGAGAGAGAGAGAGAGGTGTTTGGAGAGAGTGAGAGGGGGAGAGTGTCTGAGAGAGAGATGTTGGAGAAGAGAGAGGAGAGAGGAGGGTATGAGAGAGAGAGAGGTGTTGAGGAGAGCGAGAGGGTATGAGAGGAGAGAGAGTGGTGTGGCGGAGAGAGAGAGACTTGAGGCGGTCGAGAGAGAGAGAGAGAGTCTGGGCGGGGGAGAGAGGAGAGCGAGAGTTAGCGGGGAGGGAGAGAGTTGAAGGGAGGGAAAGGAGAGACGTCAGAGGGAGGGAGAGACGAGGAGAGGAGTTAGAGAGGGGAGAGAGAGAGTCTGACAGAGAGAGTGTCTGACAGAGAGAGTGTTGACCGAGAGGGTGTGACAGAGAGAGGTCTGACGAGAGAGGTTCTGCAGAGGAGAGTGTCTCGGTACGCAATCCTGTACGGCGGAAATTCCAATGATATCCTTCTGTACGGACAGCGAGGTGTGGGGGGGCCCTTACCATACCCAGGACTCACAAAATGGGTACCAGCCCCAACAGAATAATGCATCTGGATTCTGCAAAATACTTCTCCAAGTACACAGAGTACATCAAAACAAGATGCAGGGCTGAGCTGGGCCGCTTTCTCTAATGTCACGGTACAGAAGAGAGCACTGACATTGGGACACTAAACACAGCCACCCACAGTCTTACTGCTACAGAGCAATGCAAAGTAAGGCCTCCCTCATTAAACCCCTGTGCATCAAAAAAACTTGTCCTCCACTCCAAGGACAAAAACCCCACACAGATTCCAAACCTTGGCCAAAAAAGAAAATCAAATAATCGCACAACGAAATGAAGAAGCAAGTATGTGACAAGATGGGAAAATGATATCCAACGCCAAGAAAGCTGGGGAGACCATACCACAGCACAGAGAGAATACACTCTGGCACCCTAACTACTGAAGGTAAAGACCAAAAACAGAGACAGGACCTGAGCCAGTACGAAATAAGTGCCCAACAGCGAGAAATAGAACAGGCAGGCAACAACAGAACTGGAAGCCACGGGGAGATGAGACTGTGCCAAAGATTGGGGCTAGGAAGTAGAGATAGAAGATGATGAAACTCAATTCCTGTTGCGTTGCACAAATTACTCTGAAGTGAGGAGTGCCCAACATAGAGAAAACTCACTGGTTATCCAGAACTTTAATAATACAGAAAAAGAGACCAAAATAGCGATCCTCATGGGAGAAAACAGCAGAAATAGCTGGGCACTATATCAGCACCTGCCCAGATTGAGAGACGTTAAAACCCAAAACCCCTGTGGTGAAACTGTTACCCCATCTACCCGCAAGATTATACCCTATCCCTAGTATTCGTGTATTTTCCCCACCCCCTATTATTCACGCTTTGGCAATACTTGAAATGTTTTTTTTTTGTCATGCACTAACCTGATTTGATTGATTGATGGAGTCTGGAGGGAGGGAGAGAGAGTATGAGAGGGAGGGAGGAGTGAGCGAGTCAGAGGGCGAGAGTAAGATGGAGGGGAGGGTAAAGTCAGTCGAGAGAGAGAGTCAGGCAGGAGAGAGAGAGAGGAAGACAGTCAGAGAGAGAAGAGTCAAGCAGAGAGAGAGAGAGTCAGTCAGAAGAGGGGGGGGGGGGGGTGAGAGAGAGTCAGTCAGAGAGAGAGAGTCATTGTTTAGAGGAGAGGCAGTCAGAGAGAGGTCAGCAGAGATGCCAAGAGTATTGTCAGGAAGAAAGAAAACATTCAGTTTATCGTTGGTCTTTTTTTTATACGCACTTTTCGAAAAATAAACCTACGGTTTTATGAAAATTGAAAAGTTTTTGTTTTTTTTGTGGCCCAACCTAAATTAAACCTGTTTTTTGCCCGGGTGACTTTGAGTTGGAAATGCTGGCATTTAAAAAATTAACACAGTTTACTGCTATTAAATAACCGATCAGTGGGGGGCTATCTCCCCCAAAACCTTCCAATAAAGCGGCAACAAAACTCAAAATGCCAACTAAGCTCCAGGCTCTGTGTGACCGTTCCATGGACTTCTCAGCACTGAGCTTCAGCAAAAAGCAGGGCGTGTTTATATGAATGAGCTGTAAGATTAGAACTTTCTTCTTAAAAACAAATAGTGATCTCCTCACCTGGGAATGCAATAGAAATAATAGCAGTATATAAAACTTAGCAACAGATAAAATTTGGCGGAATGACAAGATATTCATTAAACCAGGAAATGTAGAATCCTTTTAATTAGGGCAACAATGTAATTTGTAGCCCAAACTTTCTCAGTAACGCATCGTTCAATGAACGGATCTCGCAGTTATATGGCACTGAGAGGGGGCGTTCGGCAGTTTATATGGCACTGAGCGGGGCGTTCGGAGTTATTACTGGCACCGAGCGGGGGCGTTTCGGCAGTATGTTATACTGGCACCGAGCGGGCGTCCGGGCAGTTATCACTGGCACGAATCGGGCTCGGCAGTTATACTGCAACGACGCGGGCGTCGGCAGTTATAATGGCACGAGCGGGGGGCAGGGCAGTTAGTAATGGAAAGGCAGAGCGCGCGGTACGGAAGTGATACTGGCAAGGGCGGGAGTTTGGCATTATACTGAGCAACGAGCGGGCGCTCCGGCAGTAACTGGCACCGATCGGGGGTCGGCAGGTTATAGGCCACCGAGCGGGAGTTCGAGGTATACTGGCACGAGAGGGCGTTTCGGCAGTTTACTGCACGAGGAGGGCGTTCCGGAGTTATACTGGCACGAGCGGGCGTTCGGAAGTTAACTGGCACAGAGCGGGGTTTGTACGGAAGTTATGATGGCAAAGAGCGGGGGCGGCAGGTATATTGGAAAAAGAGCGGGAGTAGGCAAAGTTATACTGGAACCGAGAGGGAGTTCGGGCCGGTTACTGGACAACGAGGGGCGTAAGGCAGTTATTACTGGAACCGATCGGGCGTGGGCAGTTTATTGGCACGATCGGGCGTTCGGCAGTTTACTGGCACGAGCGGGCGTTTTCGGAAGTAAAACTGGCACCAAGGCGGGGCGTGCGGCAGTATACTGGCAACCGAGCGGGCGTTACGGCAGTTTTATCAGTTTTATACTGGACGAGCGGGGCATCGCAGTCAGTTATACTGGACATAGGGGGCCGTTCGGCAGTTATAATGGTTACCGAGCAGAGTCAGGCAAGCTTTGTTACTGGCACGAAGAGGGAAGAAGAAGAAGGTGAGAAGGGCAACCTTCATAGCGGGCGTAGGCAGTTATACTGGCACCGAGCGGGCGTTCGTGCAGTATACTGGCACCGCAGAGGGATCCGGCAGTTATACTGGCACCGAGCGGCGTACGCAGTTATACTGGCCCCGAGCGAGGGAGGGAGGAAGTTGGGAGTCAATGGGCATAGAGCGAGGATGAGGGAACGGAAAAGTGAGACTCGGAACAAGAGCGGGAAGGTGGAAGGGGGAGACGGGAACAAAGAAGCGGGGAGGCAGGAATCTACGGAAAAGACGGGCGTTCGGGCAGGGGAATGGGGACAACGAGCGGTGAGTGAGAAGTATAATGGAACGACGGAGGGCGTAGGAAGTTATTACTGGAAACGAGCGGGCGGTACGGCGGCACAGTTTTACTGGCAACGAGCGGAGCGTTCGGCAGTTATACTGGCACAGAGCGGGCGTTTCGGCAGCAGTTATAATGGCACCGGCGGCGTCGGCAGTTTTGTGATACTGGGCACCGAGGGGCGGTGGCGTTCGGAAGTTATACTGGCACCGTGCGGGCGTCGGAAGTGATATGGCACGAGCGGCGTTTTGTTTGGCGTGTAGATACTGGCACCGATAGGCGTTTGGAAGTGTATTAATGAACCGACTCCGAGGGGCGGGGGGAGGGGGGTAGAAGGGAAACGAGTAGAGAGGGAAAGGTAGGAAGGGGGAAGGGAACAGAACCCGAGGGAGGGCAGGAAGGAAAGGGAAAAGAGGGGAGGCGCGGAGGGAAGGAGATACGGGCACAAAGACATGCACGTCTGTGAGGGAGTGTGGAAGGTATACTGGAAAACTGAAGGAGGGAGTTATTAGGCAGGATAATGGCAAAAGAGCAGGGGTAGGAAGTATACGGGAAAGAGCGGGGCGTCGGCAGTTATATGGCACCGGCGGGGTCGGCAGTTACAGTTATACTGGCACCGAGGATGGCGTCCGGCGTGTACTGGCACCGAGCGGCGTTCGGCAGTTATCCTGGCACCCCGAGCGGGGGCGTTCGGCAGTTATAAGGCACAGAGTGGGCGTTTAGCGTTCGGCAGTTTATAATGGCACGAGCGGGACTGTTAGGGAGGTATTACGGCAAGAGTGGGCGTTCTAGCGTTCGGCAGTTATACTGGCACCGAGCGGGCGTCCGGCAGTTATACTGGCACCGAGCGGGCGTTCGGCAGTTATACTGGCACCGAGCGGGCGTTCGGCAGTTATACTGGCACCGAGTGGGCGTTCTAGCGTTCGGCAGTTATACTGGCACCGAGCGGGCGTCCGGCAGTTATACTGGCACGAGCGGGCGTTCGGCAGACTAAACTGTGATCTAAACCGTACAAGTCCTTCAATGAGGAAATAGTTTGTCTGGGATTACGGTTCTTTATTCGAACCCTTCTGCTGTAATCAAAGCTGGTGGATATACTGTAGTTCTGACCCGATTCCTGAAATGGTACAAGGCCGCCCCGTTTCCCTACCATTCTTGCCCTTATGATTGTATCATTGATTAATGGCATTCGGTTTAATGAGAATATTCCCAGTGTCCCCAGTGGCAGGTCGGACAATACGCTGGCTTTATTTGCTCTGTGATACTAACTCGAGTCTCTAATAACGATTTCCAACATATTTAACCAATGTGACATTTGAATATCTCTTCCCGTACTAAAACTCTTACCGATCAATTTGGATTTCAGGTGTTTGCCAGGGGGAGTTTTTTTTAAAATACCCAGACAGGGATAACATAATCTTAACGTATAATAATAACCTTTTACAAATTTCATTTTCCAAGTTTATTTAGGAAATTTTTTAAAAAGCCAACAAAAAAATCAAATGTTTTTTGAATTTTTCGGCTCCATCGTAGTGCAGCTGTTACCATGAATTACGGGCGTCTCTACTGTTCCCACAGCTTCGCGCATTCGGGTTATTAAGAGTGCAGAACGAATGTAATACAGGAAACCCAGAATGTATTAATCAATTCTTCACAGGCCCAAACATGGCGTTGGCGGACGTCCCTTACATCTCTAAACACCACTGTGTATGGGTCTACTGGTTTTCTGGTCCTTACCGCAAGGTTGAAAAGAAATGGCTGGAAATAGAAGCTAACACCGGTGAATCGGTGGGCCTGAAAGATTTATTCGGGTTCCGCAGGACACATACCTGTAGACCTACCACTGACTTGGACAACCCTAATACCAGTCGTATGTTCTGGGTCCTCAACAGAACGGGTTATAGACCGTCCAAATGACCTTCCCCTCACACCTCTTTTTATTAACCCTAATTCCCCTCCCCGGCACGGTCTCAGGGGGGTTTCTGGTATGGAGACAGGCCGGCCTACTCGTAATATGTCATCTTGTGTCCGGAGATAAAAAAAAAACATTTTACAATTTTTCAAACAAAATGGAACTTTCCAAATCCATCGTTTCTAAACTCTCTCCCGCCCTTTCCCCGGCAGATCCGTATTAGTGCGGGTGCAGCACAGATCTCAGAAGAGGTTTCACCTCGTCCGTTGGTGATGGTGTACAAGATAACGACATGAATTCGATGTCGCCGGTCGGCCTGATACTGTATCTGGGAGAAGACCGCCCTAGCCCCCGCAGTGAGGGTATTTCCCAGGAACTTCGTTTCTTGCTCCCATTTGTACCGGGCAGCGGTGACTTTCACATATCTGGTCTTATCCAATGATAACATTTTGGGGATTTACTATTTAGGCGGATTACTCAACGAACTAATGTACCTAACCCTAAGGATCCCCGGATAATCCTTCCTGGGACACCCAGCTCCGACACTAATAAACATTGAGGTTATCTGTATCCCATATATTCGTTGCACAATACAATTCGTTGCCGTACAGAACCACCTTCCCCCCCACACCCAGGTTGAGTAATGGGCCCCACAGAACCAGCCCCCCTTCCCCCCCCCCCCCCCCACGTTGAGGAACGGGTCGCCAGAACCAGCCCCACCCTCGGCTCACGCCCAGGTTGGGTGACGGGCCAGCGCCCCTGTGCTCACGCCCAGGTTGGGTGACGGGCCAGCGCCCCTGTGCTCACGCCCAGGTTGGGTGACGGGCCAGCGCCCCTGTGCTCACGCCCAGGTTGGGTGACGGGCCAGCGCCCGCGGTGACTCACGTCCAGGCCGCGTCTCTGCACAGGACCCTGCACTGACCGGCAGCTGGTGAATGTCGGGCGCACTGGGGGGTCTCCAGTAATAAAAGCGCTGCAGGCGGGCACTACGGGACCCCCGGACTCAGACTGGATTAAAAGAAAAACAATCTACTGAATCGAGGCCATTTTTGCTTCAACCCCTAAAGGGTTAAATACACCTGCGTGACGCGAGATGGGGTCAGGGTCTTACCTTGTCACTGTCCACTGTGTTCTGTGACGTCCTGGAGGCAATAGAAATGGTGTCCGGTTGGCTACTTCCGTCACCCTGGCTGTCCGCATCCTCCAGGCCATCCCTGTGACAAGGTGAAGTAATGAAAGGGTTAACCCAGCCACTGGACGGCACAGGTGTGCCACGTTATCCCAGTATATCCCAGTATATCCCAGTATAATCTTCCTGCTTTTGTTCCACATTATACATGGCATGTTTTGTAATGAGATTGGATTGTGATTACAGATTGTAAGCTCTCTGGGCCAGGAATTCCCTTTCTTGCCACGTATTTGCACTTATTGCATTCCCCGGAGTCGCCACCGAGAGAGGGAATCTCCGTCAGTGAGCGCCACGTGAAGAGCGGGACGCAGCGTTGGGGACAGCAGATGAGGTGCCGGCGCCGCTCACCCAGCATCCATCCCCCCCCCACCGGCCATAAACCCCCCGCTGTCTCCCGGCCCCCACGCTCCCTCCCGCCAGCCTGCTCCGTCCCTGAGCCGCCGAGTCTCCCTCCCAAATGAGACCTCCAGCGTCCAGCCCTCTCTCAGGCCGGCTGCTCTCCCGTCCAAGGCTGAATAAGGCCGTCAGTCAGTCCTAGTGTCCCCACTCCCTAACGACCCGGCCAGTCACCCGCGCCATCTCACGCCCCCACCCAGGTCACCCGCTCTCTCCGAAGGCCGGGGTTCCCAGAATAAGGTAAGAGCGTGCATGGGAGGAAAGAGAGCGGTTATCGGGAGACATAAAGGGGTGATGAATGAGAGAGATAGGAGATATATATATATATATAGAGAGAGAGAGACAGAGAGAGAGACAGAGACAGACAGACAGAGAGACACTAGCTTTATGTGGCAGGTTTCCCAGTCAGGTCAGCTGTCGGCCCGAGAACCAAGTCATAACTTCAGTCTGATAGGTGAGACCCCTCTCCTTCATGACAGACTGTGCAGTGTGATGCAGTGAGACCCCTCTCCTTCATGACAGACTGTGCAGTGTGATGCAGTGAGACCCCTCTCCTTCGTGA
>WSYH01000812.1:21664-36202 GCA_036426205.1 Ascaphus truei | reverse complement strand
GTATCCGTGTTGTACGCAGAGCAGCGCATTTATGTGTTGTACGCAGAGCAGCGCGTGTATCTGTGTTGTACGCAGAGCAGTGCGTGTATCTGTGTTGTATGCAGAGCAGCGCGTGTATCTGTGTTGTACGCAGAGCAGCGTGTGTATCCGTGTTGTACGCAGAGCAGTATGTGTTTGTATGACGCACAGAGAGCGCGTGTTTGTATGATACAGATATACAATGTACAGTGATTATGTTTCCCAGACATCGCCCTGTAACGTGTTACCCCCGGGCAGCTCCCTCTCCCAGACATCGCCCTGTAACGTGTTACCCCCTGGCAGCGCCCTCTCCCAGACATCGCCCTGTAACGTGTTACCCCCGGGCAGTGCCCTCTCCCAGACATCGCCCTGTAACGTGTTACCCCCGGGCAGCTCCCTCTCCCAGACATCGCCCTGTAACGTGTTACCCCCGGGCAGTGCCCGCTCCCAGATATCGCCCTGCACACCTGGAGTCGCTCACCTGCAGCTTGTTCTTGTAAGCATACTTGGTGTGTCCTGTAGAGTCTTTGATCTCCTTGCTGAACACAAGTGACATTTCGAACAGGAAGAGGTGCCGGTCGCGCCCCTTGCGGATGAGAGATTTGGGGTCCCACACCTGGAAGGGATCCTGAAGGATCAGCTCCCCCTGAACCTCCAGGTTCTCATCGAACCCTACAAAGCAAGACAGTGATATGTTCAAATCGCATTAACCAGATCCGTACACACCAAAACCAGGGAGGGGCAGGATAGCGTCAACTAACCCCGGGGCAGCCGTGTCATAATGATCCAGTCCGTCTTTTGGATGCACTTTTGATGGGTCAATAGCAAAATCAGTATAATGGGGAAGCACTGAAGAAAGACCGAGGCGGATCATTATCACACGGTGACATGGAGCGGATCATTATCACACGGTGACCTGGAGCGGATCATTACCACACGGTGACCTGGAGCGGATCATTATCACACGGTGGAACTGGAGCGGATCATTGTCACACGGTGACCTGGAGCGGATCATTATCACACGGTGACCTGGAGCGGATCATTATCAAGCGGGACCTGGAGGGAACATTATACACAGTGACCTGGAGCGGATCATTATACACTGGTGACCATGGAGAGCGGACATTATCACACGGTGACGGAGGGATCATTATCAACACGGTGACTGGAGCGGATCATTATCACACGGTGACCTGGAGCGGATGGATCATTATACACTACCGGTGACATGGAGCGGATCATTATCACCACGGTGAAGGGAGCGGCGTTGCTGATCATTATCACACGGGACATGGATGCGGATAATTATCACCCGGTGACATGGAGCGGATCATTACACACGGTCTGAATCGGAGCGGATCATATCACACGGTTGACCTGGAGCGGATCAATATCAAACGGTTGACCATGGAGCGGATATTAACGGTGACCTGGAGGATTCATATCAACGGTGACCTGGAGCGGATCATTATCACACGGTGACATGGAGCGGACTCATTATCCACAGGTGACATGAGAGGATCATTATCAAACGGGGACCATGGAGCGGATCATTATCACACGGTGACCTGGAGCGGATCATTATCACACGGTGACCTGGAGCGGTATTACACACGGTGTGACTGGAGGGATCATTATCACACGGTGACTGAGGAGCGGATTCATTATCACACGGTGACCTGGAGCGGATCATTATCACACGGTGACCTGGAGCGGATCATTATCACACGGTGACCTGGAGCGGATCATTATCACACGGTGACCTGGAGAGCGGATCATTATCACACGGTTGACCTGGAGCGGATCATTATCACACGGTGACCTGGAGCGGATAATTTTATCACACGGTGCCTGGAGCGGATCATTATCCACAGTGCCTGAGCGGATCATATACACACGGTTGACTGGAGCGGATCATTGGGATCATACACCTGGTGGCACACTGACGGAGCGGATCATTATCACACGGTGACATGGAGCGGATCATTATCACACGGTGACCTGGAGCGGATCATTATCACACGGTGACATGGAGCGGATCATTATCACACGGTGACCTGGAGGGACATTACAACGGTGACCTGGTGGAACTTGTAAGCAGAAATCAGGAAGATCTTTTCCGATTTCATTTAGCTGCTTTGGGACGAGGGAACATTTATCAGGGAGAAAGTGGAAGACGTGTACATGTGTGAGCTGCGTGTCAGGGCAGCCAGTATAATAACGCGGACACATGCTAAATATCGGATATATTGTGGCTCATTGTGATATTCCAGATCATGGAACAATCTATAATCAGCGCCTGTTACAGGAACATTGTTTCAAACACGATTTCTAGATAAATATAATTAACTTGCAAGCGGGTAAAAATCTGTCTAACACGCAATATACGCTGCCACTGTATGTTGTGATATACAGTAATACGGAGTATGTAATGATACCTTCAGGGTAAAATTCCCCCCAAATTAACTAGAACATAAACATATCACCGAATCCGAGCCCAGCGTCAGGCGTATTCTTACAGACTACTTCTTCTCCCAGAATCCCCTGCTTTTCTCATCCTCATTTTTTATTGGCGCATCCCTACGTGAGGGCAGGGTCCATACACCTGGAACTATAGTCTACACATTATATAGGCGCTGTTCAATTTTAATACAAATATATGCCAGAAGGGCCTTGTTATTATGCGTGCGACGGCCGCCGCGTACCTTCCAGCATGCTGACATGCATGGCATCGTTGGCTCTTTTTGGCACACTTAGCATCACCTCGAGTCCGTCTTTGATCTCCCCCCCCACCCCCCCTTGCCCTCCCTCTCGCCAGACGCAGGTCAGAAGCGCATGGGTAAAGAGAAAAATGGGTTAGTCTCTCCTGTGCGTTCAGCGCTGATTTATATACACGACCAGCCAAGAGGCGCAGTATCCCCGCGACGTAACGGCCGTCTCGCCCTCTCTCCGGCGCTCGGGCTTGCAGTGCACATGTGCAGCTTAATCCTATCTCCGGTTACACTCCGACACTACCAAGCTGCTTCCACTAAACGCAGCGAGACTCAGAAATGTGCCGGAAATACTGCGCGGGGAAAGGAAAATCTGCTTCTGACCCCCCGGAGCTGGATGTGGCAGACATTCCTTTCCCCTATAAAATGTGTACTGGGACAGAACAAATGTGGTTCTGATCAATACAGAGATTATTGCACCTTTTATAAGCTGCATACACTTGCATTTTCACTCCCAGTGCTGGCGTGTCACAGCAAAGTGGCACCCGCTGAGATCAAGAGGTTCGTATTGGGGAGAATGAGACTTGGACCTTGTCAGTCACACAACGCACTGCAGGGGCATTGGCTAATAGCACTGCAATGTGCTTGGCAGTGAAGGGGTTACACAACCTTCTCAGAAGCTTCATCCTGAATGTAAGAACAGCTGGGGGGGGTGGAGGGGAGAGATGTGGGGGGGGGTTATACCTTGAGCAGAAGCTGATACTTTGTGATCCTCTGAACAGGTTTAATTAGATAGGAGGAGATGGAGTTTGCCAGTCCGTGTCTCTGCTGGATCTCCTACAACAAAGAATGAAGTGTCAGCTCCCAGAACATACACAGGATCGACCCTCTCACTGCTGCTGGGGTCTGAGAGTGAGGGTGTCCCCACAGAGAGATACTTACATCAAAGAAGGTCCCAGAACTGCTACTAGAAATGAGGTGACTAGAGGAGTCCCGCGGCGTTGTTCTTACATAAGTACACGTACCTATGCAAACTATCCGCCTGCAAGAGAGAGAGGCAAGATGTGATACATGGCGAAGAGGTGAGGAGGCCAGAGTTCGAGGGGAGAGAGTAGTGAAGGACAGGAGGATACAGCAGGAGAAGAGTGACAGAGGACATGAGTTAAGGGGAAAGTGAGAGGACAGGAGGTCAAGGGGGAATATGAAGGGACCGGCGGACAAGCTGAGAAGAGTGTAGAGTACAGAGGGTCAAGGGGTAGAAGAGTGAGAGGACAGAAGGACAAGCAGAGAAGTCAGGGAGAGGACAGGAGGACTTGCGGAGAAGTCAGGGAGAGGATAGGAGGACAAGGGGAGAAGAGTGAGAGGCCGAGGAGACCATCGGAGAAGAGTAGATGAAAGGAGGACACGCAGGGGATGGTGAGTAGGAGGGAAGGCAAGCGGAGAAGAGTGCGAGGACAGAGGCAAGCAAAAAGATGGTTGAGGAGATAGGATAAGTCCGGAGAAGAGTGAGAGGACAGGAGGACAAGGGGGAAGAGTGAGAGGACAGGAGGACAAGCAGAGAAGAGTGAGAGGACAGGGTGACAAGCAGAGAAGTCAGGGAGAGGACAGGAGGACTTGCAGAGAAGTCAGGGAGAGGACAGGTGGAGAAATCAGGGAGAGGACAGGAGGACAGGTGGAGAAGTCATGGAGAGGACAGGAGGACAGGTGGAGAAGTCAGGGAGAGGACAGGCGGAAAAGTCAGGGAGAGGACAAGGGGAGAAGAGTGAGAGGACAGGAGGTCAAGGGGAGAAGAGTGAGAGGACAGGAGGTCAAGGGGAGAAGAGTGAGAGGACGAGAGAGGTCAAGAGGGAAGAAGAGTGAGAGGACGGGAGGCCAGAGAGAGAAGTCAGGAGAGGGAACAGGAGGATACGCGCAGAAAGTCAGGGGAGAGGACAGGAGGGACAAGCGGGACGAAGAGTGCGAGGACAGGGAGGACAAGCGGGAAGAAGAGTGCGAGGACGAGGACAGCGAGAAGAGTGAGAGGACGGGAGGACAAGCGGAGAAGAGTGAGAGGACGGGAATGCAATCGAGAGAAGAGTGCGAGAAGGAGGAAAGGGGAGAAAGAGTGAGAGGACAGGAGGACAAGCAGGATAATGAGAGGACGGAAAGACAAGCACGAGTAGATAGAGGGACACGAGGACAAGAGCGAGAAGATTAAGATGGAGAAGTTGACAAAGGAGAAGATGAGAGACAGAGTCAAGGTAAGAGGAGAAGAGCCCACCCCCCCCCAGGAAGATCACGGGGAGAGATGATAGAAGAGGCGACATAGGACACGGAGAAGTCACTAGGGGAGAAACGGAAGTGGAGGACAGGAGACAACGTGAGAGTAGAGGAGGAGCGGAAGGACGGGAGGACAAGCGGGCAGAGAAGTGAGAGGACAGGAGGACAAGCGGAGAAGAGTGAGAGGAAAGGAGGACAAGCGGAGAGGACGGGAGGACAAGCGGAGAAGAGTGAGAGGACAGGAGGACAAGCAGAGAAGTCAGGGAGAGGACAGGAGGACAAGTTGAGAGGACAGGAGGACAAGCAGAGAAGCGTGAGAGGACGGGAAGACAAGCGGAGAAGTCAGGGAGAGGACAGGAGGACAAGCGGAGAAGAGTGAGAGGACAGGAGGTCAAGCGGAGAAGAGTGAGAGGACAGGAGGACAAGCGGAGAAGTCAGGGAGAGGAGGATTAGCCTCTGTGTAAAGAGAAAGGATAGGGAGAGGGAAGGATGCTTCAACTGCCACTAGTAATATCGTGTGCTTATAAACATGTATCGCTTCCAAAAGAGGAGCTTAAACAGCACATGACGGAGTTACATACATACATACATACATACATACAGACATACATACAGACATACATACATACATACATACAGACATACATACATACAGACATTATCTGGAGCTTTCAGAGGGGAATAGTGTAATATTACTGTATTGTTGCACAGTAGACTGAGGCACAGGAGGATAGAGGAGAATATTGAGAAGGATGTGAGCAATCGTTACCGCGTGAGCAATCGTTACCGCGTGAGCAATCGTTACCGCGTGAGAAATTGTTACCGTGTGAGCAATCGTTACCGCGTGAGCAATCGTTACCGCGTGAGCAATCGTTACCGCGTGAGCAATCAGGACAGAGTGAGCCATCGTTACGCCTGAGCAATCTTAGCGGAGCCGTTACCTGATCAGTTACCCGCGCATCGTACGCAGAATGTACCGTATATTCCCTTGTGAGCAATAGCGCTCGAGCCATCGTTCCGCGTGAGCAATCGTTACCGAAGGGAAGCAAAGTACGCAGGGAGCAATCGTTTACCGCGTGAGCAATCGTTACCGAGTGACAATGTTACCTGCGTGAGCAATCGTTACAACGACGCAATGTACGGAAGCAAGCGTTAACGCCGTGAGCAATTCGTTTACCGCGTGAGCAATCGTTTACAGCGTGAGCATCGTTAACGGTGAGCAATCGTTACCGGTGCAACGTTTACCTGGAACACGGTGAAGCAATCGTTACCCGCGTGAGCAATCGTTACCGCTGTGAGACATCGTTAGCCGTCGTGGTCGTGAGCAATCGCTACGTGGAGCAATCGTATCGTTGTGGTAGCAATCGTTACCGCGTGAGCAATGTACCGTGAGCAACAGTGGAGCAGAAAACGTCCGGAGCAATGTTACGTCGGTGAATGTATGTGGATCAACTGTGCATATCGTCGTGAGCAATCGTTACGGTGTGGAGCAATCGTTACCGGGTGAGCAATCGTACCGGTGAGCTGAGCAATCGTTACGGTGGCAATCGTTACGGTGAGCAATCGTACGTGTTCATGTGGACCATGACAGGTGCACACATGCATACCATGCTTCACACAGCATACAGTGTTTCCCCTGCAGCAAGGAATAGGGAAATGACATGTAAATGAGCAGAGTGTGACCTTTGCTCTGTACCCATTGTAAAATGGGCCCCTATAAGCGTATGCCTGCCGCATACACAGCTTTCAGCACAGCCGGGGTTACTGAAGGGCTTGGCAGAAAACACAAGACAAATGTCCATCGATTTCGGCCTTGTTAAATGTTATGGTAGAGACTCATGCTATCTATATGTATGTATGTATGTGTGTGTGTGGTGTGTGTGTGTTGTGTGGTGTGTGTGTGGTGTGTGTGGTTGTATGTAGGTGTGTATGTATGTGTGTGTAGTATGTATGTCTTTGATTTATATAGCGCCATTAATGTACATAGCGCTTCACAGCAGTAATACACGTGACAATCATATAAATAACAAATAAAGATTAAACACATAAAAGGGGAAGTCGTGTTCAGACATCAAAGTAACATTAGAAAGAGGAAGTCCCTGCCTCCGAGGAGCTTACAATCTAATTGGTAGGGTAGGGAGGACGTACAGAGACAGTAGGAGGGAATTCTGTTAAGTGCGTCTGCAGGGGGCCCAAGCTTTATGTATCGTGTGTTATAGTATTAGCCACAGGAGCTACTCATATGCTTCTTAAGCAGGTGTGTTTTCAGGTGGGGTTTTAAAGGTGGATAGAGAGGGTGTTAGTCGGGTATTGAGGGGAAAGGGCATTCCAGAGGTGCGGGGCACGTCAGTTGAGACAGGTTTAAGGCGGGAGAGAGCTTTAGATACAAAGGGGGTAGAGAGAAGGACATCCTGAGCAGAACACAAGTCCGGATGGGCATAGTGAGAAATTAGGGCAGAAGAGTGTAAAGCTTTAAAAGTGAGGGGAGAATTGAGTGTGAGATGGTTATTCAGTGTGTTTTGTTATTTAGCAGGTATTATGAACAGACCCAATCTTTGAGTCTATACACACGTGGGTCCTGTCCCATCACACGCGTTAAGAGCAGCCATGGTCTGTATAATGTCATTATCCCACCTCGTCACAAGCAGTGTCCCACGTCTTCTGGCAGCTGTTCGTTATTTCTCCAGCTCCTTCAGGAAGATGCTGTAATAGGGAGAGAGGAAGGGGCTATATGGAGTAGTGTGACTCCGGGGTACCAGCTGGTCTGCCCGCCTGAAGACCCCACATATACTGCTAAAGTGCAGCTCTATTGTATACTCAGACACTAACCAGGCAGGAGAAAGGTTTTCCAGCTGCATGAAATGTGTGAATTGTGTCGCTATGTGTTTCTGGTAAGATATTTCATATATAAACACATTAATAATGAATGAAAGTAATCGGAATCATATGAACTCACAAGAAAAAACAACACGCCGGTAATGTGTAATTAATAGTAACTAATACAGTCCGACCTCCGGAGTGTGAAACTCGGGGGACCGTCATGCTGCGTCCCGCGGGGGAACTCATTGTTATGGAAGTCGTAGAATCTCTGGATGTTGCCGAAGATAATGTGCTCTTTATTAGGATCCCGAGGGGGGGAACTCCTCCACCCGCTGGTCATTTCCCACAGGGAGTCTGCGACGAGAGAGGAGGAAGACCCGGCTGACCATGAGCGGCGGCCTGAACACTCGCACAGCGCAGGGTCACAGGGAAAGTGAAAGAAAGAGTTACACGGGGGAACAAAAAAATACAACTGGCACCGGGGTTTGAAAAAAAGCCCCTCTCACTGGTTTTAAGTAGAAGGTTAAGGTACGCAGGTAGTAGAAGTAAGGTACAGCAGGTTAGAAGGTTAAGGTATGCAGGTAGAGGATAAGGTATGGAGAGATTAGAAGGTAAGGTACGCAGGTAGAAGGTAAGGTACGGAGGTAGAAGGTAAGGTACGCAGGGTAGAAGGTAGGAGCAGGTAGAAGGTAAGGAACGCAGGTTAGAAGGTAGTACGAGTGGTATGGAGTAGAAGGTAAGGTAGCAGGAGAAGGTAAGGTACGCAGGTTAGAAGGTAGGTATGCAGGTTAAGTAGGTAGATACGCAGGGGGTAAGCAGGTAAGGTACGTCAGGGTAGAAGGTAAGGTACGCGTAGAAGGTAGGGGAGGTAGAAGTAAGGTATAGGTAGAGGTAGAAGGTAAGGTATGCAGGTAGAAGTAAGGTACGCAGGTAGAAGGGGAGGTTGCAGGGTAGAAGGTAAGTACGCAGGTAGAAGGTAGGTACGCAGGTAGAAGGTAGAAGGTAGGTAGAAGGTTAGAAGGTAGGTACGCAGGGTAGAAAGTAGGGTTACGGAGGTAGAAGGGTAGGTATGCATGTATATAGGGTTAGGTACGGAGGTAGAAGGTAAGGTACAGAGGTAGAAGGTAGGTAGCAGGTAGAAGGAAGGTACGCAGATAGAAATAGGTACGGCAGTTAGAAGGTAAAGTACGAGGTAGAGGTAAGATACGGAAGGTAGAAGGTAAGGTACAGAGGTAGAAGTAAGGTACGCGGGTAGAAGGTAAGGTACGCGTGTAGAAGGTAAGGTACGCGGGTAGAAGGTGTAGGTACGCCGGAAAGGGGATAGAAGGTAGTACGGAGTAGAAGGTAAGGTACGCGGGTGATAGGTAAAGGGTAAGGTACGGGGTAGAAGGTAAGGTACGGAGGATGGTTAGGGTAGGGAGGGTAGAAGCTAAGGTAGGGTGGTTAGAAGGTAAGGTAGGAGAGGTGAGTAAGGTATAGGTACGCGGGTAGAAGGTAAGGTACGAGGTAGAAGGTAGGGTACGCGGTAGAAGGTAAGGTACGCAGGGTAGAAGGTAAGGTACGCAGGTAGAGTAAGGTACGAGGTAGAAGGTAGGTACGCAGGTAGAAGGTAAGGTACGCAGGTTAGAAGGTGTAAGGTGTACGCAGGTAAAGTAAGGTTAAGGTACAGAGGTAGAAGGTGAGTAAGGTACGCGTAGGTAGAGGTAAGGTACGCAGGTAGCTAAGGTGAAGGTACGGGAGGTTAGTCGGTAGAAGGTAAGGTAGCGCGGGGTGAGGGTAAGAAGGTAGGTAGGAGGTAGAAGGCTAAGGTACGCAGGTTGAAGGTAGGTCCCGGGTCGGGGTTTAGAACGGTCCGGTACGGACTGGTGGTCGCCGGTCCGGCCCGCCGGGTCGCCGGTCCGGTCGCCGGGGTTCGTTGGTCGCCGGTCCGGTTCCGGCGGGTACGCCGGTCGGTCCGGCGAGACGGTCACGGTCCGCGGGCGCCGGTTCCGGTTCGCGGTCGTTGGGTTAGCTCGCCGGCCGTCCCGGCGGGGTCGAAGGATCATCAGGTCCGCGGGTTCGCCGGCGGTCCGCGGGGTTAGGCGGTAGCGGTCGGTCCGGCCGGTAGCCGGTTCCGGTTCCTGCGGGTCGAAGGTTACGGTACGCGGGTCGGGTAGTCGCGGTACCGGTCCGCGGGGTTCGCCGTCGGTCCGCGGGTCGGCTCCGCGGGTCGCCGGTACGGTACGCGGGGGTAGAGGTAAGGGACGGGGGGGTAGGGGTAGGTAGCCCGGTAAGGTACGCGGGGGGTTCGCCGGTCCGGTCCGGCGGTCGGTCGCCGGTCAGGTACGCGGGTCGCCGGTCCGGTACGCGCGGTTCGCAGGTAAGGTCCGGGGTCGTCGCTAGCCGGTCCGGTCCGCGGGTACGCCGTCCGGTCCGCGGGTACGGGCTGGTGGGTAGCAGGGGGTAGACGCCGTCGCCGGTCTCGCGGTCCGGTCCGCGGGTCGACGGTTTCCGGCCGGGGTAGCTCGCCGGTTTTCGCCGGTTAGGTAAGGGGTCGCTCGACGGGGGTCGCCGGTAGCCGTCCGGTCGCCGGTCGCCGGCCGGTCCGCGCGGTCGCCGTTACGGGCCGCCGGTCGCCGGTCGGTCCCCGTCGCCGGTCAGGTACGCCGGTCGACGGTCGGTCCGCCCGTCGCCGGTAAGGTCCGCGGTCGCAGTCGGTCGCAGGTAGCCGGTCCGGTCCGCCGGTAGCCGGCCGGTCCGGCGTCTTTGCCGTGCTCAGGTCGCCGGGCGCTAGATCGGCCGGTACGCGGGTAGACGGGAGGGTCGCCGGGTCGACGGTGGGTACGCGCGTCGCAGGTACGGTCCGGCGGTTGGTCGCCGGCCGGTCGCAGGCTTGGGTCGACGGTCCGGTACGCGGGTAAGGTGGTTCGCAGGAGGTACGGCGGTCGACGGTCAGGTCGGAGGTAGCAGGTAGGTACGCGGGTTATTCTAGTTTGTTAGCAGGTACGTACGCGGTGGTGTTTAGAAGGTAAGGTACGGAGGGTCGAGGTAAGGTACGCGGGTATGGTCGCCCGGTCGGTACGCGGGTCGCCGGTCCGGTCCGGCGGTCGCCGGTACGGTCCGCGGGTCGATCGACGGTCCGTCCGCGGAGGTAGGCCGGTCCGGTCCGCGGGGTAGGTCGCCGGTCCGCTCCGCGGGTTAGCCGTTCGGTGCGCCAGTTCGCCGGTCCCGGTCCGGAGTTCGCAGGTAGGTCCGGCGGTAGCCGGTCCGCTCCGGAGGTAGTCGACGGTCCGGTTCCTGCGGTCGCGGTGTCCGGTACGGAGGATCGAGGTCCGGTCCGGCGGGTTCGACGGTCAGGTACGCGGGGTTGCGGGTCCGGTACGCGGGTCGCCGGTCGGTCCGGCGTAGCCGGTTAAGGTACGGAGGTCGTGCCGGTCCGGTACGGCCGGTCGCCGGTGGTCCGGAGTCGCGGTTCCGGTCCGGCGGTTAGAAGGCCGGTCAGGCGGTCGCAGTTGTCGCCGTTCCGTACGAGGTCGACGTTAAGGTACGCCTGGTCGCCGGTCGTACGCCGGTCGACGGTCCGGTCCCGCCGGTAGCCGTCCGGTCCGCCGGTCGGCCGTCGACGTTCCGGTCCGCCGTGCCGGTCCGGTCCGCCGGTCGGGCCGGTTCAAGGTACGCCGGTAGCCGGTTCCGGTCCGGCGGTCGGCCTCGCGGTCCGGTCCCCCCGGTCGCCGGTCCGGTCCGCCGGTAGGTCGCAGGTCCGGTACGGCGGTCGACGGTCCGGTCCGAGGGGTGCAGGTTCAACGGTCCGCCGGGAGCAGGTTCGGTACGCGGGTTCGGTCGCGTGGTCGCCGTGTCCGGTCGGCGGGTCGGGGACGGTCCGGGGTCGCCGGTTCCGGTCCGGCGTTGCCGGTCGGTCCGGCGGTCGTAGCCGGTCCGTACGCGGGTTCGAAGGTCCGGTCCGCCGGGGGGGGGGCTTTAGGGTGCCGGTCCGGTCAGGCGGGTTGGCGCGGTCCGGTACGCGGGTCGCTCTCGTGGTCGCGGTAGGTAGAAGGTTCTCCGCTCCGCGGGGTCGCAGGTACCGGTACCGGCGGTCGACGGTCCGGTACGCGGGTCGCGTCGGTACGCGGTTAGGGGGCGGTCGACGGTAAGGCGCGGGGTTCGACCGTCGTACGCGGGTAGCAGGTAGGTGCGCAGGTCGAAGGTGGGTCACGCAGGTAACAAGGTAGGTACGGAGGTAGAAGGTCGGTCCGTCGGTCGAAGGTCAGGTACGAATGTTGTGAAGGTCCGGTACGGAGGTTGAGCCGGGGCCGGTACGGAGGGCCGGTCCGGTCCGCCCGGTCGCCGGTCCGGTCCGCGGGTAGCGGTCCGGTCCGGCGGGTCGCGGTCGGTCCGTCGGTCGCAGGTCCGGGTCCGCATGTGAGACGGTCCGGTCCGACTGTCGCCGGTCCGGTACCGGCGGTCGCCGAGCCTGTCCGGTCCGCCGGGTCGCCGGTTCCGTCCGCCGGTCGCAGGT
Source organism: Ascaphus truei (assembly GCA_036426205.1). Classification (NCBI taxonomy): domain Eukaryota; kingdom Metazoa; phylum Chordata; class Amphibia; order Anura; family Ascaphidae; genus Ascaphus; species Ascaphus truei. The sequence goes on along the minus strand of WSYH01000812.1, from coordinate 23,899 downwards.
CCGGGTCCGCCGATCGCGCTCGGTCCGCCGGTCGCCGGTCCGTCCGGCGGTAGAAGGTCCGCTCCGCCGGTCGCCAGGTCCGGTCCACCGTCGCCCGGTACGGTACGCGGGTAGCCGGTCCGGTCCCGGGCGCCGGTACGGTCCGCGGGTTCGGCGGTCCGGTCCGCGGGGTTTTCGCCGGTCCGGTACGGCGGTTAGCGGTCCAGGTCCGCGGCGCCGGTACGGTCGCGGGTCGACGGTCCGGTTACGCGGGTCGCAGGTCCGGTCCGCGGCCGGGTCGCCGTCAGGTACGCGGGGGTGAGCAGGTAGGGTAGGTACGGGGTCGCCGGTACGGTCCGGGGTCGCTTCGCCGCAGGTCAAGGTACGCGGGAGGGCTGAGAGAAAGTGAACGGGGTAGGAAGGTTAAGGTACGGACCCCGGTCGACGGTGGGTCCGCAGGTCGCCGTCAGGTCCGCCGGCGCGGTCCGTCGCAGGTCGCGGTCCGGTACGGCGGTGCGGTCAGGTACGGAGTGGGGGTGCCCGGTAAGGTCCGGCGGTCGCCGGTGGGTCCGGCGGTGCCGGGGGCGCCGTAGCCGGTCCGGTCGGGGTTAGCCGGTAAGTAAGAGGTTAGAAGGTATCGGTCCGCAGGGGTAGCCTTCAGGACGCGGTCGAGCGGTCCGCCGGTCGCCGGTCCGGTCCGCAGGTCGCGGTTCCAGGTCCGCAGGTCGCCGTCCGGTCCGAGTAGCGGTAAGGTTCGCAGGTAGAAGGTACGGTACGCAGTAGAAGGTTATAAGGGAGCGAGAGGGATCGACGGTCAGGTCCCCCGGGAGCCGGTCAGGGACGCGGCGCAGCGGTCCGGTCACGGCGGTTCGGGGTTTCGCGGTCGGTCCGCGGGTTTTCGCTAGGGGTCGCAGGTCCGGGCCGCAGTCGCCGGTCCGGTCGCGGGTTTCGCCGTCCGGTCCGGCGGTAGACGGTCCGGACGGGGTATTCGCCGGTCCGGTCCGGCGGGTCCGCCGGTCCGGTTCGGCGGTAAGCCGCAGGTAGCCGGGTACTAAGGTCCGCGGGGTTCGCCGGGTAAGGTCCGGCGGTCGCCGTCAGGTCCGGCGGGCGCCGGTCCGGTCGCGGGTCGCTCGACGGTCAGCTCCGCGGGGGTCGCCGGTTCAGGTACGGCGGGAGCAGTCCGGTACCCGCGGGTCGCCGGTCGGTAAGGTCCGCGGGGGTAGCCGGTCCCGTCCGCGGGTAGCCAGTCCGTCCCCGCCGGTCGCGGTGGTGCGCCGGTTAGCAGGGGCGGTCCGCAGGTCGCCGGTCCGGTCGGCGGTCGCCGGTCGGTCCGTCGGTCGCCGGTCCGGCCGCCTTTCGCCGGTTCCGGTCCGGGCGGTTTCGCCGCGTCCGGTCCGGGGTCGCCGGTCCGGTCGCCGGTCGCCGGTACGGTCCGGCGGTGCCGGTTCCGGTACCGGCGGCAGGGTGCCGGTAGGTCCGTCGGTCGCCGAGCCGGTCCGGTCCCGCATGTCGACGGCCGGTACGGATGTGACGGTCGGGACGGACGTAGACGTAAGTGACCAGGGCGCAGGTCGGTACGCATGGTAGCCGGTTAAGGTCCGGCCTTGCTCGCAGCTAGGTACGCCGGTAAGCCGGTCCCGTCGGCGGGGGTGGCAGGGTCCGCTGCCGCGGTCAGGTCGCCGGTCAGGTACGCGGGTTCGCCGGTTCCGGTCGCGGGTTCGCAGTACGGTACGCGGGTAGACAGGTACGGTACGGCGGGTCGCAGGTCCCGGTCCGGGTGTCGCGGTCGCCGGGGTAGGGTCGCCGGTCCGGTACGGGGTCGCAGGTACGGTCCGGAGGGTTTCGCCAGGTCCGGTCCGCGGTTAGCAGGGCCGGTCCGGGGTCGCTTCCCGGTCCGGTCCGCGGGTCGCGGTCAGGTCGCGGGGTAGCCGGTACGTACGCGGGTCGAAGGTGTACGGTCCGCGGGTCGAAGGTCCGGTACCGGCGGTAGCAGGTGGGTACGCCGGTCGAAGTTCGGTCCGCCGGTCGCCGGTCCGGTCCGCGGTCGAAGTTCGGTACGCAGGCGCCGTCCGGTCCGCCGGTAGAAGGTCACGGTCCGCCGGTAGCAGGTCCGGTCCGCCGGTAGCAGGACAGGTACGGCCTGTGAAGTTAGGTACGCAGGTAGCAAGGTACGGTCCGGTACGCAGGTAGACGGTTTAAGGTCCGGCGGGTCGCAGGTAAGGTACGCGGGTAGAGGTGGTAGAAGAAGGTAACGCA
>WSYH01000812.1:0-21658 GCA_036426205.1 Ascaphus truei | reverse complement strand
GGTTGGGTAGAAGTGAGCGGTAGAAAAGTAAGATACGCGGGTTAGAAGGGTAGGGGGTAGAAGGTAGGTGCGAGGGGGTAGAAGGTAGGTACGCAGGGGTAGAAGGTAAGGTACGGAGGTAGATAGAATTAGAAGGTAGGTAAGAGTAGAAGGTAAGACGCAATGTAGAAGGTGCTAAGGTACGGAAGGTAGAAGGTAAGGTTTAGGGGAGGGGTCTATAGAGCGAAGGTAAAGGTACGCGGGGGTAGGGTGTGGGTAGAAGTAGGTACGGCGGGTAGAAGGTAAGGTCACGGACGGGTAGAGGTAGGTACGCAGGTAGAAGGTAAGTACGCATGTACGAAGTAAGGTACGCATGTAGAAGGTAAGGTACATGTAGAAGGTAAGGTACGGAAGGTGATAGAAGGTAAGTCCGCAGGTAGATAGAAGTTAAGCTACGGAAGGTAGGATAGAAGTAAGGTACGGAGGGTTTCGAGGTAGGTACGTAGGTAGAAAGGTAAGGTACGCATGTAGGAAGGTAAGTTACGCATGTAGAAGGTAAGGACGGAGGGGGTAGAAGGTAAGGGTACGCATGGTTGGTAGAAGGTAAGAGTACGCAGTATAGAAGGTAAGGTACGAGGTAGGAAGGTAGGTACGGAGGGAGAAAGTCAAGGTTCGCCGGTAGTAGACGGTAAGTACGCAGGTAGAAGGTAAGGTACGCAGGTTAGAAGGACGGAGGTTTTAGAAAGGTAAAGGTACAGAGGTTAGGAAGGTAAGGTACGCGTGTAGAAGGAAGGTACGAGGGTGGTAGAATGTAAGGTACGGAGGGGTGAGGTAAGGGTACGCCCGGGGGGTAGAAGGTAAGGTACGCCAGGTAGAAGGTAAGTACGGAGGTAGAAGGTTGAAGGTACGCATGGGAGAAGGTAAGTACGCAGGTAGAAGTAAGGACGCAGGTAGATAGAAGGTAGGTACGCAGGTAGAAGGTAAAGGTACGGAGAGTAGAAGGTAAGGGGTACGGAAGGTAGAAGGGGAGTACGAGGTTAGAAGTAAGTACGGCGGTAGAATGGCAAGGGACGGAGGTAGAAGTTAAGGTACGGAGGGTAGTAGGGTAGAAGTTAAGTTAACGCAGGTAGAAGGTAAGGGTACGCAGGTAGAGGTAAGGTACGCAGGTAGAAGTAAGGTACGACGGTAAAGTTAAGGGACGCAAGGTAGAAGGTAAGGACGCAGGTAGAAGGTCAGGTACGCAGGAGAAGGTAAGGTACGCAGGTAGAAGTTGGTTTTGGTAGAAGGTAAGGTTACGGATGGTGGTAGAAGGTTAAGGTACGCGGTTTAGAAAGGTAAGGTACGCGGGAGAGGTAGAATGTAAGGTACGCGGGGGTTAGAAAGGTTTTAGAAGTGGGGCTTAGAAGGAGTAGGTAGGCCGGGTTTACGAATGGTAGCAGTAGAAGGAAGGTACGCGTGGGTACGACGAGTAGATAAGGTACGCAGGGAGAAGGTAAGGTACGAGGTAGGGTAGGAAGGAGGTTTACGCGGGGTTGAGAAGGTAAGGTAGAGGGTAGAGGGGTAAGGGGTACGATGGGTACGCAAGGTAAGTGGTACGGAGGATACGAAGTAAGGTAGCCGAGGGTAGAGGTTAAGAAGGTAAGTACGCGGGTAGAAGGTCAGAGTACGGAGTAGAAGTAAGGTACGCGGGTTAGAGTAAGGTACGGGGGTAGAAGTAAGGGTAGGAGGGTAGAAGGTAAGGTACCCGCGGGTAGAAGGTAAGACGCGGGGTAGACAGTTATAGAAGGTACGGATACGGAGGTAGAAGGTAGGCAGGTAGAGGTAAGTAGGTTACGCGGGTAAGAAGGTAAGCGGGTAACGGAAGCAGGTGAGGAGGGTAGTAGAAGGTAGGTACGTAGGTAGAAGGAAGGTCACGAGGTGTAGAAGGTAGCAGTAGTAGAATGGGAAGTTAAGGTACCGCTGTAGAGTAGTAAAGTAGAAGGTAAGAGGAGCGGAAGGTTAAGGAAGACGTGAAGGTACGTAGGTCAGGAGTAGAAGTAAGGTACGGAGGGTAGAAGTAGGACGTAGGTGAGGGTACGTGTGAAGGAGACGCTGTAGAGGTACGCGATGTGTAGAAGGTATAATGGTACGCAGGTGTGGAGCGCGGATACGGTAGAACAGGTAGGTGAGGTAGAAGGTAGAGCAGGTAGGAAGGTAAGTCGCAGGTGAAGGATGTGAGGACCGTGGTGTAGAAGGTTAAGGTACGGCAGCTAGAAGGTAAGGACAGGGAGTAAGAAGGTGAAGCTACGCAGGTAGAAGGTACAGTTATCAGGGAAGGTAGGTACGCAGAGGTAGAAGGTAGGAGGTAGACGGTAAGGTGTAGAGGTAATAGTCGGTGTGAAGGTAAGGTGCGCGGGTAGAAGGTAGGTACGGCGGATAAAGTATAGGAAGGGTGGTGAAGGTAGTCGCGGGTTAGAAGGTAAGGTAAGCGGGGTGGCGGGTAGAGAGGTAACGGATCGGCAGGTAGAAGGTAAGGTACGCAGGTTAGAAGGTAAGACAGTGAACGGTAAAGTAGGGCTGGAGGTAAGTACGCAGGTGTAGAAGGTAAGTACGCAGGTAGAAGGTAAGGTACGGGGATAGGGTAGAAGGTAAGGTACGGAGGATAAAGGAAGGTAAGGTTACGGAGGTTTAGAAGGAAGGGTACAGAGGTAGAGGTAGGAGAGTGTAGGTAAGGTACGCGGGGTTTAGAAGGAAGTTAAGGTAGCGCGGCCGGTAGAGGTAAGGTCCGGGGACAATAGAGGGGTAGAAGGTAAGGTACGCAGGTAGAAGGTAAGTACGGATAGGTAGAAGGTAAGGTACCACGGGTTAGAAGGTGAGGTCGCGGGTAGAAATTAAGTACGCGGTAGGGTTAGAGGAGCGTAATGGTACGCGGAGTAGAAGGTAGAAGGTAAGGTAGGCGGTGTAGAAGGTAAAGTCGGAGGTAGAAAGGAGGTACGGGTAGTAGAGGTTAGAGTACGGTCGGGGTAAGAGTGTAAGGTACGCGGGTTAGAAGGGAAGGTGAGCGTGGGTAGAGGTAGTGGTAGCGGATGGGTAAGTAAGGTTAGAATAAGGTACCGGGTTAGAAGGTATCGGGTCACGCGGGGTAGAAGGTAAGGTACGCGGGGGTAGAGGTAAGCGTACGCGGGTAGAGAAGGTAGTCCGGTAGATAGAAGGTAAGGTACGCGGGGGTAGAGACTAGAAGGTAGGTATGCAGGTAGAGTAAAGTAGGATAGGTAGAAGGTTAGGTCGCGGGTCTAGGTAGAAGGTAAGGTACGCAGGTAGAAGGTACGTATGCAGGTAGAAGGTAAGGTACGGAGGTAGAAGGTAGGTACGTAGGTAGAAGGTAAGGTACGGAGGTAGAAGGTAGGTACGTAGGTAGAAGGTAAGGTACGCATGTAGAAGGTAAGGTACGCAGGTAGAATGTAAGGTATGCAGGTAGAAGGTAAGGTGCGCGGGTAGAAGGAAGGTACGCGGGTAGAATGTAAGGTATGCAGGTAGAAGGTAAGGTACGCAGGCAGAAGGAAGGTACGCAGGTAGAAGGTAAGGTATGCAGGTAGAAGGTAGGTACGCAGGTAGAAGGTAGGTACGCAGGTAGAAGGTAAGGTACGCAGGTAGAAGGTAAGGTACGCAGGTAGAGGGTAAGGTATGCAGGTAGAAGGTAGGTACGCAGGTAGAAGGTAAGATATGCAGGTAGAAGGTAAGGTACGCGGGTAGAAGGTAGGTACGCAGGTAGAAGGTAAGATATGCAGGTAGAAGGTAAGGTACGCGGGTAGAAGGTAAGGTACGCGGGTAGAAGGTAAGGTACGCAGGTAGAAGGTAGGTACGCAGGTAGAAGGTACGCAAGTAGAAGGTCAGGTATGCAGGTAGAAGGTAGGTACGCAGCTGGAAGGTAGGTACGGAGGTAGAAGGTAGGTATACAGGTAGAAGGTAAGGTATGCAGGTAGAAGGTAGGTACGGAGGTAGAAGGTAAGGTATGCAGGTAGAAGGTAAGGTACGCAGGTAGAAGGTAAGGTACGCAGGTAGAAGGTAAGGTACGCAGGTAGAAGGTAGGTATGCAGGTAGAAGGTAAGTACGGAGGTAGAAGGTAGGTAAGGTAGAAGGTAAGGTATGCAGGTATAAGGTAGGTATACAGGTAGAAGGTAAAGTATGCAGGTAGAAGGTAGGTACACAGGTAGAAGGTAGGTACACAGGTAGAAGGTAAGGTATGCAGGTAGAAGGTAGGTACACAGGTAGAAGGTAAGGTATGCAGGTAGAAGGTAGGTATGGAGGTAGAAGGTAGGTACCCAGGTAGAAGGTAAGGTACGCAGGTAGAAGGTACGTATGCAGGTAGAAGATAGGTACGGAGGGTGAAGGTAGGTATACAGATAGAAGGTAAGGTACGCAGGTATTCCGCGGTGGCGGTACGGACCGGTAGAGTAGGTCAGGTACGGTTGGTGGTAGAAGGTAGGCTACGAGGTTAGAGGTAGGTTACGATGGTTAGAGAGTAGGGTATGGCAGAGAGGGAGCGGTAAGATTACGCAGAAGGAGGTATGAGGTAAAGGTAGGTAGCGGTAGAAGGAGGTATGTTAGAAGTAAGTAGAGGTAAGGTATGTAGGTAGAAGGAAGGTAGAGCAGTAGAAGGTAAGGTATGCAGGTGAGAAGTAGAAAGTAGGTACGTCAGGTATAAGGGTAAGGTAACGAGGTTGAGTAGGACGGTCGTATGGCAGGTAGAAGGTAAGGTATGTAGGTTAGAAGGTAAGGTTGCAGTAGAAGGTTAAGGTATGCAGGAGTGAAAGAAAGAGGTACGCAGGGTAAGAAGTAAGGTAGAGGGTACGAGGTAGAGTTAGTAGGCAGGTAGAAGGTATGCTACGGAGGTTGAAGGTAGGAATACAGATAGACGGTATACGGTCGCAGTAATAAGGTAGTCCAGGTATAAGTAAGGGTACGGTAAGCTAGTAGATCGAAGGTAATTAACGCAGGTAGAAGGTAGGTACGGAGGTTCAGAAGGTGGGTACGGTGTAGAAGGAAGAGTAGCAGTAGAAGGTAGGTTACGCAGGTGGTAAAGGTGGTTACGGAGGGTAAAGGTAGGTCATGCAGTAGTAGAAGGTAATGTACGCAGGTAGAAGGTAAGTACGCAAGGGCAAGATTATTAACACGTCATTATTGAGCAGTTTAGTGCAGCTGATAACTTTCACATGTTCATTCCTAGCGCAGAACGTTATCTTCCTCCCTTTCCACGGGTATTCGCAAAGCTCGTCTGCCGATTCTATCACCGTGTAACCGCAATCGACGAAGCCTTTAGGAGGATACCGAATAAAGGCCGTATATAGTTGGTGGGGTTAAACTAAAGAGCAAGCACTAGGCCAGGGTGTGAGAGCGTCTTGTTACCGGGTGGTTTTTGGTGCTATACTGTACCTAATAATGCAAATACTACAGGTGTGCAGAAACTGACGTGTATCAAACAGTTGTAATAAAAAATGGGTTGTTTTGTCAACATCTCATTCACGCTTTACAGCGCGCACGGTGTAATTTAATTGGTATTTCTGTACTCCTTCTGGCCAAAAGGCACGGTGACACTAGAATCGGGAGGTCACTGGGTGCAGAACTGCGACCTGTCGACCTGTCATATGGCAAACCAGCTTGACAACCAGAGCAAATTTAGCAGAAAAGAGTCTGTGGGCTGCGCTGGGGCAGTTCTGGGGCTGCGCTGGGGCAGTTCTGGGGCAGTTCTGGGGCAGTTCTGGGGCTGCGCTGGGGCAGTTCTGGGGCTGCGCTGGGGACGTGGGGCAAGTTCTGGGGCGTGGTGGGGCAGTATGTGGGCTAGCGGGGGCGTTCTGGCTGCGCGGGGCAGTTCTGGGGTTGCGCTGTGGCAAGCGCTGGGGCTGGCTTGGGGCTGTTCTTGGGTCTGTCGGGGCAGTTTGGTTCGGGGCTGGTCTGGGGCGTGCTGGGGCGGGTCTGGGGCCTGCGTTCGTGTTGGGGCTGCGCTGGGGCAGTTATCGGCTGCGCTGGGCCGTTCTGGGGCACGGAGGCAGTTCTGGGGCAGACGTGGGCAGGTTGTGCGGCAGTTCTGGGGAGCGACGAGCAGTTTTGGGCGTTGTGTGGCAGTTCTGGGCTGCGCTGCGGCAGTTCTGGCAGCTTGCACACTGGGGCAGTGTTAGGGCTGGCGGGCGGGAGTTCTGGGGCTGCGTCTTGGGGTGTCTTGGGGCAGCGCTGCGGCTGTTGGGGCTGGGGCATTGAGTCGGCTGGGGCAGTGCCTGGGGCTGCGCTGGGGAGAATTCGGGCTTCGCTGGCGCAGTTCGGGGGGCAGCGGGTGGGGCTGTCTCTGGGCTGCGCTGGGCAGTCTGGGTGCGTGCGGCAGTTGGGGCATGGGGTGCTGTGGCATTCTGGGGCTGCGCTGGGCAGTCTGGGGCTGCGTTGGGGCTGTTCTGGGATCGCTGGTTGGGCTGACGATGGGCAGTGGGGCAGCTGGGCTCGGGTAACAATACGTGACATATATTGCAAGGTTATTTTTGCTGAATGTTTTGCAGAAGGGAACAGTTTGCGAGTTTATTTTATCTGAGCTACAAGCAGGAAATGTGATGTACGCAGACACAGAACGTGGCTCATTAGCAGAATCTAACCCCAGCATAGTAATGTAACGATACGTACGTAGCTGTATACAGACAGTGTACTCAGCATTACATGCAGCCTGTCAGCAGAATTCTGCGGCCCAGATCCACTAAACGGTGCTATGCTTTAACCCTATGTATATGACCCGAAGATGAGGTATGCCAAGTATTTAGAAACCTCTGGAATATGTGGAGAGTGGCTTTGCTGCCTTTCCTATCACACATGCACGCCGGCTTTACATAGGACTCAGGAACGGCGAAAAACAAAACTGAGCAGAATTCCCGGCCCCTATCTCGATGAGTCGCAGAGCATTACCTCCATAAATCGTGTTAGGTATCGACGTTAGGTCTTTCTCAGTCTGAAGGCAGCTGCGCCATGATGAACCTGAGGGAAACAGGCGTATTTCACAATTCTGTAGCCCTGGGTATATATACAGGGAAAAGCAGGTCACGTCATGCATTGGTGGACAAGAGTGTGTGGGAGTGTGGCGAGTGTGTGTGAGTGTGAGTGTGTGTATGGGCGATGTGTGGCCTGTGGGTGGGTGCTGTGTGTGTGTGCCTGTGTGTGTGTGTCTGTGTGTGTATAGATCTTTTAATGCTTTGGAACTGGGAGGCAGTTACTGGGGCGGGTGTTGTAAACTGGGAGCGGCAGTTATGATGGGGGTTTGTAACTGGGATGCAGTTACTGATGGCGGGTGTAACTGGGAGGCAGTTACTGATGGAGGGTGTTGTTGGAACTGGGAGCAGTGACTTGATGGCGGGTTGTTGTAACTGGGAGGCGTTATGATGGTGTGGTAAATGGGAGGCAGTTACTGATGGCGGGGTAAATGGGAGGAAGTTACTGATGGGGGTGTAACTGGGAGGCAGTTACTGATGGCGGTGGTTGTAACGGGAGGCAGTTACTGATGGACGGGGTTGTAACTGGGAGGCAGTTACTGATGGCTGGGGTGTGTGGAAAGGAGCGCAGTTTACTGATGGCGGGTTGGAAAATGGGGGCAGTAATAGATGGAGGTGTTTTGGAACTGGGAGGCAGTACTGATGGGGGGTAATGGGCGGCAGTACGGATGGCGGGGGGTAACGGGAGGCAGTTACTGAGGCGGGTGGTTGGGTTTGTTGAACTGGAGGCAGTACTGATGGCGGGTGTAACGGGAGGGCGTAGTACTGATGGGGGCGGGAGTGTTAACTGGGAGGCCAGTTAATGATGGGGGGGTACTGGGGGCAGTTAATGATGGGGGTGGTGTCTGTTACTGGGCGGCCGTACTGATGGCGGGTGTAACTGGGAGGCAGTTACTGATGGCGGGTGTAACTGGGAGGCAGTTACTGAGGCGGGTGTGTAACTGGGAGGCAGTTATGATGGCGGGTTGGTTGTAAAATGGGAGGCAAGTTACGATGGGTGTGTAATGGGAGACATTACTGATGGGTGTTTTGTACTGGGAGGAGTACGATGCGGGTGTAATGGGAGGCAGAGTTTCCTTGATGGGTGGTAATGGGGGGCAGTTACTGATGGCGGAGTTGCTGTAACTGGGAAGGCAGTTATGATTGCCGGTGTTACTGGGAGGGCGTTATGAGGGGGGTGTAACTGGGAGGCAGTTATGATGGGCGGTGTGTGTGTTTTTAACTGGGGAGGCAGTATTGAGCGGGTGTTACTGGGAGCGGCAGTAGTTATGATGGGGTGGGGTGCTGTGGGGTGTTTTGGTTTACGGGAGGCACTTACTGATGGCGGGTGTAACTGGGAGGCAGTTACTGATGGCGGGTGTTACTGGGAGGCAGTTACTGATGGCGGGTGTTACTGGGAGGCACTATGGATGGGGGGGTATGGGAGGCAGTTACTGATGGGGGTGTTGTATGTAACTGGGAGCAGTTTAATGATGGTGTGGAAATGGGAAGAGTTACTGATGGGGGTGTTCGGTGGGAGGGTCAGGTACTGAGGCCGGTGTAAACTGGGAGGCAGTTACTTGATGGGGTGTGTGTAACGGGACGGCAGTATGATGGCGGGGTCATGGAGCATAACTGTGGGGACTGGAACAGTACTGATGGAGGGTGTAATGGGAGGGCAGTATGATGGGGTTGTGTAACTGGGAGGCAGTTACTGCTGGCGGTGTGTAACTGGGAGGACATGTATCGGATGGCGGGGTACTGGGAGGCGAGTTACTGATGGCGGGTGTTACTGGGAGGCAGTTACTGATGGCGGGTGAAGGGAGGCAGTTACTGTGGCTGGGGGTTTAACTGGGAGGCAGTTGCACTTGATGGCGGGGTGTGTAAACTAGGAGGGCAAGTTAATGAGGGCGTCGTTGTTTGTTTTGTATTGGTGGTCGTTGGTTGTGTACGAGGAGACCGCTTACTGATGGCGGGGTCAACTGCGGAGGCAGTTATGATGGCAGGGTACTGGGAGGCCAGTTACTGATGCGGGTGGTAACGGGAGGCAGTTACTGAGGCGGGTGTAACTGGGAGCAGGCAGTACTGAACCGGGTAATGGAGGCTGGGTGTTAACGGGAGGCCGTATGATGGAGGGTGTTGGGTAATGGGAGGCAGCTATATGATGCGGAGGTAACTGGGAGGCAGTTACAGGTGATGGAGGACGTAACGTGGTGTAAGGGTAGGCAGTTACGATGGGGGTGTAACTGGGAGGCGTAATAGCGGGTATGGTGTTATAACTGACGGCGTATGATGCGTACTGGGGGTTGTGTTACTGGGGGCGGGCAGGGGCGGCAGTTATCTGAGCGGGTGTTACTGGGAGGCGTGCAGTTACTGATGGCCGGTGTCTGTTGTAATGGGAGGCAGTAATATGAGGGGTTGTAACTGGAGGCAGTTACTGATTGGCAGTGGTGGCTGACAGTACTGGGTGTATGGGAGACTTATGATGGGAGGTGTAACTGGGAGGCAGGTAGATGATGGCGGGTGTATGGACTGGAGGCAGTTACTGTGGCAGGTGTTGTGTTACTGGGCGGGCACTTTACTGATGGCGGGGTATGGGAGGCAGTTTACTGATGCGGGGTGTACTGGGAGGCAGTTACTGATGCGGGTGTGGTTACTGGGTAGGTGAGGCGGTTACTGGCAGTTATTGTCGTTGGTTACGGGGAGCCACTTGATGGCGGGTTGGTACTGGGAGGCATACTGATGGGGGGTGTAACTGGGAGGCAAGTACTGATGGCGGGTGTGTTATCGGGGACAGTACTCGAGGGTGTACTGAGGTGGGTGTTATGAGGAGGGCGTTACTGATGGCAGGTTATCGGAGGAGGTCTGATGGCGGTGTGAAACTGGGAGCTAAGGTCCAGGGTTGCTGACTGGGGCGGGGGCAGTATGACTGGGGGGAGGGCATATTGATGGCTAGGGGACGGGAGGCAGTTGAATGATGAGGGGGTTGTTACTGGGATGGCAGTTAGTATGATGGCGGGTGTATGGGTTGGGAGTGCAGGTACGATGGTAGGTGAACTGGGAGGCATGACTGAGGTGAATGGGAGACGTGAAGTAGATAATGGGGGCCATCAGTACTGATGGAGGTGTGTGGGAACGGGGAGGAGTTACTGAGAGGGGGTGTAACGAGGGGGATGAGCGGGTATGTTTGTACTGGCAGTCTGGGGGTGTGGTGACGGGAGATGGCGTACATGAGGTTAAAGAGCAGTAGATGGAGGGTGATGGGAGCTTCGTGATGGCGGGTAACTGGGGAGGCAGTTACTGAGGCGGGTGTACTGGGCAGGGGACTGATGCGGTTGTAACGGGAGGGCGTATGTTAGGATAACTGGAGCATCTAGGGTGTCGGGGTGATGGGGGTGTAACGAGGAGGACTAGGCGGTGTACTGACGGCAGATGAGCGGGTGTAACTGGGAGGCAGTTTTTGACGGTTGTAGGAGGCGACGATGGCGGGGACACTGGGGGCAGTTTAACTGATGGCGGGTTGTAACTGGGAGGCGTTAACTGAGGCGGGGTGTGTAATACGGGGAGAGGCAGGTATGATGCGGTTGGTGGTTTTACTGGAGGCAGTTTAACTGATGGCGGGCGTGTTACGTGGGGCAGCATTACTGATGGCGGTGTTAGGGGGAGGGGCAGGTACTGTGCGGGTTGTTAACTGGAGAGGCATGAGTTACTGATGGCGGGGGTGTAAATGGGAGGGAGGCTAGTGATGGGGGGTGTTGTAACTGGGGAGGCAGTACTGATGGCGGTGTGTACTGGGGGCAGATGATGGTTACATGGGCGTTTGATGGAGGTGGGGGTGTTAAGATGGGAGGCAGTGACTGATGGCGGGGTGTTTAGGAAAGGGAGGCGTTTACTGATGGCGGTGTTGTAACTGGGAGGCAGTTACTGATGGGGGTGGGGTAACGGGCAGGCATTAGTGATGTGGCGGTTGTGTGTAATGGGGTGGTTTTGGGGTAGGTGCGAGAGGCAGTTAATGAGGTGGAGGGTTTGATGGGATTGGCATACTGGGGAACGGACGGCAGTTTGATGCGGGTGGAGGGGGTCGGTAAGTAACGTGGGCGGCATACTGATGGCGGGGTGTAAAAATGGGGAGGGCAGTTACTGAGGCGGGATTGTTGTGGTGGTAAGGGAGTGTTTTATGATGGTAGGGCGTAATGATGCGTTTAACTGGCGGGTACGGGTGGCAGTATGATGGCGGGGGTAACGGGAGGGCATCCTGAGGCGGGTGTAATGGTATTGGATGGGAGCAGTTACTGATGGCGGGTTGTTGTAACTGGGAGGCAGTTAACTGATGGCGTCGGTGTAAGGGAGGGTCTGAGGGTGTAATGGGAGGCATATGGGTTGAACTGGGGAGTGCGGAGTTCTGATGGCGTTGTACGGAGTCTGTTTAGCTATGGTAATGGAGGCAGTTACTGATGGCAGGGGGGTTGTAACTGGGAGAGACACTATGATGGCGGGTATGTGAATGGGAGGCAGTATGATGGTGTGTAACTGGGAGGAGGCAGTTAATGATGGGCGTGTGGTAAGGGAGGCAAGTTACGTGATGGGGGTGTCTTTGTGTAATAGGGGAGCGGCAGTTAATGATGGCGGGTCGTAACTGGGCGGGGCAGTTACTATGGGGGTGTATTGTTTGTAACGGGAGGGCAGTTACTGATGGCGCGGGTGTTTTGTAACTGGGAGGCGCAGTTACTGTTTTGGGCGGCGGTTAAGAGGCAGTTACTGATGGCGTTGTGTTTGTTGTTGTAATGGGAGGCAGTTATGGGGGGTGGGAACTGAGGCATACTGATGGCGGGGGTTGGTTGTAACTGGGAGGCAGTTACTGTGGCGGGTGTAACTGGGAGGAGTATGAGGCGGGGTTTTGTAATGGAGGGCAGTTACTGATGGCGGGGTTGTAACTGGGAGGGCCAGTACTGATGGCGGGTGTAAAGGAGGCAGTTAACCTGATGGCGGTTGTTACGGGACTACTGTGGGGGCTGAGATTGATGCCGGTGTGTAACTGGGAGGCAGAGATGTGAATAGCAGTATGGCGGGTTTTGTAAGGGAGGCGGAGTACTGGATGGGGGTTTTTAATGGAGGCAAGTACTGATGGCGGTTGTAACTCGGGAGGCAGTCTGCAGGGGTATGACTATGATGGGGGTGTAACGAGGGAGGCAAGTACTGATGGGGGGTTGTAAGCTGGGATGGCAGTTTATGATGGCGGGTGTAATGGGATGGCAGTTACTGATGGCGGGGTGGTTAACTGGGAGCGGCGTTATGGATGGCAGGGGTGTAATTGGAAGGGGAGCAGTTACTGATGGCGGTGTAATTGGAGGCAGTTTTACTGATGGCGGGTTGTAAAGGGAGGGCGTACATGATGGGTGGTGTGTAACTGGGGGCACGTTACTGAGGAGGGTGTAACTGGGAGGCAAGTACTGATGGCGGGTGTGAACTGGGAGGGGCAGTAATGTGGCGGGTGTTATGGGAGGCAAATGATGGCGGGTTTGTGTAACGGGAGGCAGTTTGATGGCGATTGAAGGGAGGCAGTTACGGATGGCGGGGTTTGTACATGGGGGCAGTTATATGGCGGGTGTAATGGGAGGGCAGTTACTGATGGCGGTGTGTAATGGGAAGGGCAGCCTGATGGGCTGGGTGTGTAAACTGGGAGGCAGTTACTGATGGCGGGTGAACTGGGAGGCAGTTACTGATGGCGGGGTTGTAACTGGGAGGCGGTTACTGATGGGGGTGTAACTGGGAGGCAGTTACTGATGGCGGGTGTAACTGGGAGGCAGTTACTGATGGCGGGTGTAACTGGAGGCAGTTTACTGATTCGGGTGTAACTGGGAGGCAGTTAATGATGGGGTTTGTAATGGGAGGCAGTTATAACGGGCGGGTTTGTAACTGGAGGCAGTAACTGATGGCGTGGGGGTAAACTGGGATGGCAGTTACTGATGGCGGGTGGGTGTTGTAACTGGGAGCGCAGTTATGATGGCGGGGTGTAACTGGGAGGCAGTTATGATGGCGGGGTAACTGGGGAGGGCAGTTTATGATGGCGGGGTTGGTGAACTGGGAGGCAGTACTGATGGGGTGTAACTGGGGAGGCAGTTACTGAGGCGGGTGGTGAACTGGGGAATTACTGGGCGGGTTGTAACTGGGAGGGCTTACTGATGGTGGGTGTAACTGGGAGCACGTACTGATGGCGGTGTTGTAACTGGGAGGCAGTTACTGATGGGGGGGGTGTAACTGGGAGGCGTTACTGATGGTGGGTTGTGTGCTAACGGGAGGCACTAACTGATGGGGTGAACTGGGAGGCAGTATGATGGCGGGTGTAACTGGGAGGCAGTTACTGATGGCGGGTGTAACTGGGAGGCAGTTCATGTTGGGCGGGTGTGGTGTAAACGGGAGGCAGTTACTGATGGCGGGTGTAACTGGGAGGCAGTTACTGATGGCGGGTGTAACTGGGAGGCAGTTACTGATGGAGGGTGTAACTGGGAGGCAGTTACTGATGGCGGGTGTTAACTGGGAGGCAGTTACTGATGGCGGGTGTAACTGGGAGGCAGTTACTGATGGCGGGTGTTGTTGGTTTTGTGTAAGGGAGCAGTTAGATGGGGGGGAACTGGGAGGCGCGGTTACTTGATGGGTGGGTAAATGGGAGGCAGTACTGATGGGGTGTAACTGGGAGGCAGTTACTGATGGGTGTGTAACTGGGAGGCAGTTACTGATGGCGGGTGTAACTGGGAGGCAGTTACTGATGGCGGGTGTAACTGGGAGGCAGTTACTGATGGCGGGTGTAACTGGGAGGCAGTTACTGATGGGGGTTGGTTGGTGTAACTGGGAGGCAGTTACTGATGGCGGGTGTAACTGGGAGGCAGTTACTGATGGGGGGGTTAACTGGAGCAGTATGATGGCGGGTGTAACTGGGAGGCAGTTACTGATGGCGGGTGTAACTGGGAGGCAGTTACTGATCGGGTTGTGTAATGGAGGAGGTTACTGATGGTGGGCGTGTTAACTGGGAGGCCAGTTACTGATGGCGGTTGGTAACTGGGAGGGCAGTTACGATGGGGTGTGTAACTGGGAGGCAGTTATGATCGGAGTGTAAGGGAGGCAGTACTGATGGCAGGGGTGTAACTGGAGGCGTCGTTACTGATGGGGGATGTAAATGGGGAGGCAGTTACTGATGGCGTGTGACATGGGAGGCAGTTACTGATGGCGGGTGTAACTGGGAGGGCACTTACTGATGGCGGGTGTAACTGGGAGGCAGTTACTGATGGGGGTGTATATATGGGAGGAGTTACTGATGGCGGGTTGGTGTTATGGGAGGCAGTTACTGATGGCGGGTGGGTAACTGGAGGCAGTTACTGATGGGTGTGTACTGGGGCGGGCAGTTATTGATGGCGCGGTTGTATGTATGACTGGGAGGCAGTTATGATCGGGGGTGTACATGGGAGGCAGTTACTGATGGCGGGTGGTATGTTGTTTGTTTTGTGGTGGGTTGTAACTGGGAGGCAGTTACTGATGGAGGGTGGATGGGACTGGGAGGCAGTTATGACTGGGGGTGTTAACTGGGATGGCAGTTATGATGGCGGGTTGGGTGTAATGGGTGGCAGTTAATGATGGGGGTGTTGAACTGGGGGAGGCAGGTTACTGTGGCGGGTGTTAATGGAGAAGCACTACTGATGGCGTGGGTGTAATCTGGGAGGCAGTTATATGAGGCGTTTTGGTTTGTAACTGGGGGGCAGTTACTGATGGCGGGTGTTAATGGGGGAGGCAGTTCATGATGCGCGGTGGTAAGTGGAGAGGGCAAGTACTTATGGCGGGTGTAATGGGATTGCAGTACTGATGGGGGTGTACTGGGAGGCAGTATGATGGCGGGTTGATACGGGGCAGAACGTTACGGAGGGGTGTGTAAGGGAGGGCATACTGATGGCGGTGATGGGAGGCATTGTGGGGGTGTAAGGGAGGCAGTATGGCATTATGACTGGCGGGTGTAGGGGAGGCAGATTGGCGAGGTTTTGTTGTGAACTGGGAGGCGTAGTTACTGACTGAGGGTGTGTACGGGATGGCAGTTACTGATGGTGGTGGTGTAATGGAGGCAACTGTATGTGGGTGTAATGGGGAGGGATACTGATGGCGGTGTGTAATGGGAGGCAGTTAAGTGGTGGGTTAAGTGGGAGGCAGGTACTGATGGCGGGTGGGGGGTGATGTGTGACTGGGACACGTGGGTGGACTGGGCAGGTACTGAGGTGGTCTTTAAGGGGGGTAACTGAGGGGAATGGGATGGGTCTATGGGTGAAATGGGGCAGAGTGAGGTTGTGTAACGGGAGGGCAGTTTAGGGTGATCGAGTTTGTGGTGGGTACTGGGAGGGCGAGTGTGTAGGCAGTTATGATGGGGGGTGGGTTGTAATGGGAGGCAGTTACTGGGACGGGTGTAACTGGAGGCATTTATGATGGCGGGGTTTTGTACTGGGGAGGAAGTTACTGATCCGGGTGGTTGGGTAAATTGGAGGCGTTACTATGGCGGGTGGTGATAAATGGGAGGCAGTTACTGAGGCGGGGTGTAGTTGGTTGTAACTGGGTGGCACTTACTGATGGGGGTGTAATGGGAGGCAGTTACTGATGGGCGGGGGTGTAACTGGGAGGCAGTTACTGAGGCGGGTGTAACGGGAGCGGAAAGTTATGATGGGGGGGTAAACGGGGGAGTGGCAGTTACTGATGCGGTGGTGTTTGTTGTATGGGTAAATGTCGCAGTACGGTGGAGGGTTGTTTTGTAATGGGAGGCGTTAACTGAGGGGGTGTAACTGGTTTTCTGAGGGCAGTTTAGCAGTAAGGCTGTGGATGAGCCTTTTTGAAGTAGGTGAGTGGGTTCTAGGGACCTCCTTAGAAGTAATTCCTTACCCGAGATCTGTCCAGAGAGGTGCTGGTGTGATGTCTGAGTTTATCCAATAAAGTGCTGGCGCCCCATGGTCAGAGCAATCTGAGCCAAATATATATATATACGTGACATATATATACACATACGTACAATACAATGAAACAACAGCATAGAATCTAGTTTGTGATGCCTGGTGGTATAATGACGCGCGGTATAATGACGTGTGGTATAATGAAGCGCGGTACGCGGTTTATAATAGTGTGGTTATAAGACGGCGGCGGTATAATAATGAGCTGCGGTACTGCTTTGGCCTCCTATAAGACGTGTTGGTTAATGAAGCGCGGTACGCGGTATTAAACGTGTGGTATAATCAACGAGCGGTATTTAATTGGGGGGTGATTCTGAGGGTACGCGGTTAATAAGAGCGCGTTACGCGGGTTTTTATAATGACTGTGTACGCGGTAGAATAAGTGTGGTGGTTATAAGGAGCGCGGTATAATGACGTGCGGACACGGTTATAATGGACATGTGGAAATGCTGTGTTATAAATGATGGCGGATGTATTATAATGACGTGTGGTACGCGGTATAATAACGTGTGGTATAATGATGCGCGGTATAATGACGCGCGGTATAATGACGCGCGGTACACGGTATAATGACATGTGGTACGCGGTATAATGATGCGCGGTATAATGACGTGTGGTATAATGACTTGCGGTATAATGACGTGTGGTATAATGACGCACGGTACGCGGTATAATGACGCACGCTATAATGACGCGCGGTATGACGGGCGGTATAATGACGGCGGTATAATGACGGCGGTATAATGACTATAATGACGCGCGGTATAATGACGTGTGGTATAATGACGCGCGGTATAATGACAGGCGGTATAATGACGCGCGGTACGCGGTATAATGACGCGCGGTATAATGACGTGTGGTATAAGAAGCTGGCACTATGGTTTGAATGGGTTTGCCCACTTTAAAGACTAGCGTCTTCAATACCAGCGCACATACTCTTTTTTCCTGGCAGACTTCCTCTTCTCCTCGTTGATCTCATGGCTCGCGTCTCGCAGCTTCACCTCGGGGTCGGTCAGGATGGCCGGCACAATGTCCAGCTCCAGGTCCTTATTGTCCTGCAAATAGAAGCAGATACCGATGCCTGGGTGGGTGCAGAGAACTGCCTCCCAGTGGAGGAGGCTGGGGCAAAAGCAGTACCGGCATGGGGCAAGCATGGGGGGGGCGGGGGTCAATGGTAAGGAAAGGGAGTCAGCCCTCAGATTATACCCCATGTGTTAGATGTATACATATAATAGGAAGACTTGGTGAGCCGTCTCTTCCTTCCTGAAACCCCACCCTGCCCCTCTGCAGAACAGATCTCCCTTCCGTTTAGTTTCTCCCGACCTGCTCCCAGATACCTGCCCTCCCACCCCCATCTAGGGTCGCCACATGTAATAATACGGGACGCCAAAATCTAGTATGAAAGTGCGACGTTCTAGGAGCGAGGAACGATCTGCGAACGCTCCGAGCTTTGTGGGGTCTCCCGCCTGGCCGCGGTTTTTATGATCTCTGCGCTTGGCGGGATGGGGAAGGACAAGCACTGAGTAACACCTGTAGGGGTGGGGGTCATTATGAGATGACCAGGCAGTGTCCTAACGTTATTATTGTAATAATTTAGTAAAGCGACAGCTATGGGAAAAGGGAACGGTTACACTCGGGGAGAAATAATCAGGGTTTATGGCTCATTGCAGTACAGGGATTTTATGTTCAGGCATTTCACAGCAAGGCATAAAATATGCGTCCCGACAGACCCTTCCGGGACAAATCAATGAAAGAAGAGACAATCCTTTATATACGGGATGTCTAGCAACCCTACCCAACCCCCCCCAAAAAATCTCCAGGGTTAGATTACAATAAATGGGCGGATCTGACCCCCCACAAACACTAACCAAAGAGAAGTGTATGACGTAACCCTTTCATATTCCGGAATTTAAAGTGGCAATTGCTTGGGGTACATGGCCACTTCTTTAGGGGCAAAGGAAAGAAAGGGTGTCCTGGGGTAGCAGTGATCCCAAAAAGAAACTGGCAGAAGGGCGTTTCCCTTTGCAAAGATGGCTGCTGAGAGCATACTGACTGCGAGCCAATCATGGTCACAGTTACCGACAGCAGCAAAGTCCAAGTGCCAGGGTCAGTAGTTTCAATCTGTGTGTCCTGCATAGCAAGACCCCCAATATCAGATACTCTGTTTCACCCCGTCCTATCCCGCCGGGTCTGTATAAGGCTAAGGCCCCGCTCCCTCAGTCAGCGCGCCCGCACTGCAGACAGGCGGCGCGCTGAGAGGCACAGACCGCAATATGCGGTCTGTAGGGAGCGGGGAGCCGGAGAGGGAGGGGGGCGGGAGTGAGAGGGAGGGGGGCGGGAGTGGGAGGGAGGGGGGCGGGCTCTGATCGTGGTGCCGTCCACCCCCCACACACATACATATACACACACACACACATACACACACACACACACACACACACAGATACATACACACTTCACACACACATACAGTAGGATTAACACACACCACAAACACACACACACAAACACACCACATCACACACAACACACCACAAACACACATCGAACATACAGCACAATCTCAATATACACACACACACACACACACACACACACTCACACACACATACACACACATACACACACATACACACACATACACACACACACACACACATACACACTCACACACTTTAATAACACGCAGCTCCTTCCCTGCTCCCCGCCCAAGGCACCTCCCACCTAGCTCCGTCCCTCCCCTCCTCCCCATTGGCTGACTCGCGTACCACGTGACGCGTCAACGCCGAAATTCACAAGATTCTTGCAGCATCGGCCGGCTGACGCGTCACAGTACGTAGTCAGCCCTGTCGGAAGGAGGCAGCGGGGGCAAGGACCACTCGGGCAAGGGTCTGGTGGTTTGCGGCCGCGCGGCCACGCCGGCCGCAGCGGGTTCGCAGCCTAACTGCACGAGTGTGAGGAAGCGCGGCTTGTTACAATCACCAAACGGTGTGTCCCGGGACACAAAGAGCACTAATGACTTTTTTTGAGGGCCTCACTATGTCTCCAATGTATTGCTGTCCCAGTGAGCCCCAGTACCTCGGAGCTGACCCCCAGGGCTCTCTGTAGTGACCCCTGGTATTTGCCCATCCGCAGGGAGAAGTCCCGGTAATATTTGTTCACAGTAGTGACCCATTTCTTGAGTTCCGTGGCGTGCACGTGGCCCTTCTCCACGAAGCTGTCGGCCAGCTGGATGAGAAGCTTCACTTTCTCCTTGGTTTGCTGCAGAGACACAGGCTCGTTAGTGCGGGGAGGGTAAGATATTAGGGGCACGGAGATTGCACCCCCTCATTAGATTATATACTGATATATTTATATACGTCATACTCTGCATTTCCATCTCTCTCAGTCCGCGCTGTGATGCATCAATACTTCTTTGGTGCAAATACAGAGCAATTCAGGAGCAAAAATAAAGACATCAGATATACCAAGAATAAAGCGAATTAAATCTGATACATTGACCCCAAAGCTGGAAGCCCCAAATACAGCTAACAGGTCAAAATATAGAGTTAAGTTATGGTGGGTAAAAAAAAGTGACAAAAACCCTCCACAGTAAAGCATATAGCAAATGGAAATATTACTGTGCTCATCCACATGTCTTAGACAGGTCTGCAACCCCGCCTTTCACCATTATCACCCAGCACACAGTGCTTCCACAGCAGCAAGGGATTCTGGGAAATTACATGCAAATGAGCACACAATGCCATCTTTTGCTTCAAAACCTGTTATATGGTTTTGAAACAAAAGGTGGCACTGTGTGCTCATTTGATGTCATTTCCCAGAGTCCCTTGCTGCAGTGGAAGCACTGTGTGCTGGGTGATAATGAGAAAAGGCGGGGTTGCAGACCTGTCTAAGACATGTGGATGAGCACACAGTAATATTTCCATTTGCTATATATATATTATTGTATAATATATGATCCGTATTGGCATAAGAACCTTTATAAATCGGTGTTATTACTTTAAACTTCTACAAATGCTTCATTCTTTTTTTTTTTTTTTAATAAACCCTAAAGAAATCAGGAAACATTACACGGTGAGCGGAGGGGGAATATTTGCTACATATTGCTGTGATGTGTCATGCTGCGATACAATGTAACCAGGAACATTCTTCCTTTTTACGGTTGGTGTGCGGTAGTCATTAGGACGTTTCATACTATAATTCAGAACGTTTGTTTGTTTGTCCGGCTACACAAATCCGCACGCATAATCCTAGCGCCAGCGAGCGTGGCACGCTATCTAAGGGTATTAAAAGGGAGAGCGCAGGTGTGGGGTGGTGTGTTTGGGGCGTAGCTTTGGGCAGAGCCCGGGCACATGTTTGTGAAAACTTTGTTTTTTTCACTCTGGGAATTGTTCAATTAACTTTATATTTGGGATACAGGTACATATCTGGGGGAGACATAATCGGTCCACAAAGTACCGGTTCAATACTTCCGGTTCCGGTTCTAAAGCGGTTTTCTTGATTTTAGCTAAATGCCTCACGCTTCATACTTACGTTCCACCGCGAACAGTGTGAACGAAACAAAAGCACGCGAATAAAGAGTTTTTATTTACAAATTGTAGCTTTAAGTGTAGCGTTTCTGCGGTTTTCTTGCCATTCTCAATTATATTCTTGACTTGATAAGATAGCGTTAGGGTCAGTTTGTTTTTATTTTAGTAGTATAGTTTTTAGATTGGCGAGATGCTTAGCATGTTTCAGCTAAACCTTAGTTAGAAATGTAAAAAAAATACGTATATTCCTTAAATCTTCAAAACAAGAGACTTTGGGCCTTATTCTGTGAAATGCGAATAGCGCCATTTCAATGCGACTGCACGGAAAGCCCAACTGACTGCTGACAGATCGGCACTATTGGCACTGTACAGAATAAGGGTCTTTGTGTGCGTACCTTTTAATTACAATATGGCTTTTTTATAAACCTGCGGAATTCACTAGAACACGGAAATGTAAAATATAGCAACGGCGGGCATTTCATTTCCGGTCGTAATCATTTTTATAGAAGATTTAACCTGTTTTATAGAAGGCAGCAATCGGATCATATAAATACCGGCACCTCCGGGTAACACAGTACTCGTGTGTGTGCTTTTCTTGGACAGTACTGTGTATAGTGTATGAATGCACTAACTCAGGGGCAGGCCACTCCAGTCCTCAAGGATCACCAACAGGTCAGGTTTTCAGGATATCCCTGCTTCAGCATAGGTGGCTCAATTAGTGACTGAGTCACTGACTGCGCCAGCTGTACTGAAGCAGGGATATCCTGAACCCCTGACCCGTTGGAGGCCCTTGAGGGCTGACGTTGGCCGCCCGCGCACAGTACCTCTCTGCATTAGATGTCCTTCTCGCCCCGTACCTTGGCGGGTATTCGGAACTCCCCGTATTCCCGGAGCAGTTCCTGCGTCTCCTCTGCGCAGTCCCCGGGGGCGGTGCGGGAGCAGAGGAAGTGCTCGCCCGCTTCCTGGATCCAGTCTAACGCCTGCGTCCCAAACACAGGAAAACAAGGGGGGATAGGTTAGAGCAGGGGGGGCTCAACTCCAGTCCCCAAGCCCCCCCCCAAAAGGACAGGTGTTTAGGAAATCCTAGCGTCAGCGCCGCTGGCTCAATCAGTCCATGCTTCAGCGCCGCTGGCTCAATCAGTGGCTGTGATTAAGCCACCTGTGCTGAAGCTGGCATATCCTGAAAACTTCACCT
>WSYH01000101.1:274781-342438 GCA_036426205.1 Ascaphus truei | reverse complement strand
TGCGGCCCGGCACGTTTCTGCAGAAGCCCAACCCCTGGCAGTAAGAAAAAATACTTGCCGGGCTGCTCTGCATCCTCTTCCTCCCCGCTGCCGCACACCGCCCCCCCCCCCTCCCCCGTTCCCCGCGCCCAACAAAAAAAACGGAACATTCCCCGGACCAGCAGGCAAACCGGTACAGCACACGAAAAACCGGGACTGTCCCGGGAAAAACGGGACGAATGGTCACCCTACCAGCAGCACTCCTTTTGACACAAATATATATGATGTGGTAGGTTTGGGTTCTGAGCTTGCAGGGGTTGTGTGGAATTGCATGTTTATCTCTATTTTAGTGAATATTGTGGTGAATAATTTGGTGTATTCAGCCAAATTTAGCGATGTTCAAGAAAAGTTAGGCACATTTTGTTAATGCTTCCCGTCTTCCATTATACCAACAATGATAAAATACAAGGTCATCTTTTGTGTGCAATCTTAAAACAAAAGATTGCACTTTGCATGTTGATAATAGCAGCCTCTTTCCAATTTCCATTCTAGCTATGTAAATATAAATTTAGGCCTCACAAGAAAAGCATAATCATTGCGCGTTGAAATACTAACCAAGGAGAAATCACAAAATCAATCCGGCTGTATAAAGAGATTTTTAGAAAATTGTAATACCAGCCAAATATATTTCATTATTTCCCCAAAATAAAAAAGTGTATATGTAAAGTCAAATTGATAAAGAAATGACAGAAAATGTGAAAATTATTATACCTGTTTAATATGTGGTGAAGTCTCTTCCCACAGCTAGAGAAGAGTGTAGATATACAGAATGGCACTACAATCCCTTCCATGAGGAACATGGCTTCACACCATATTCAATGAAAGCACAACATTCCAGAACATATCTTGATAAGTAATTATGTTTAATCCACAAACCTAAAGAGAACTAGTATTTGTATATTCTGTTATTGTACTGTGAAAAGGAAAACCTGTTTAAGTAAATCTGCGCTTTGAATACATCTATTTTACTAGTTTGCTTAGATAAAGCGGTTTAAATAAGATAACACAGGTTCAAGATCAACACCCTGAACCACGATCTTACAATTCTGCCTTGGTATTTTTTTCACAAGTACTGTAAGTGCAATGTCACAAGATAGAAGAGCAATAACCATATAATAAGGGTCTAGTATCCTGATTTTATTTCTCTCTGTTTAATTTACAGTATTATCTGATTTTGAGCATGATTAGTGTGGTTAATAATCTACCTAAAATACAAATGTGACATAATAGGTGCATGATGCTCATAGTTTTGGACAGAAAGGTAAAAAGTAAAAGGGGAAATGAAGCCAAAGGAACAAAGAAAATAATTATATAAAATATTTCTCAATTCATATTAAAGGTTTCCAGACCATGGCTTGTGTTTTTTCAGCAAAAGCAAGTGTATCACCCTAATAATGTTTTCTGTGATATTAATGATACACATAAGATACAATCCATATGAATACAATTTTGTGCCTCTAATTCAGCAGTGTGGTGGTTAACTAACACCACCTGCCTGATTTAGATGGCTTAGAAAAGCCTGTCTTTTGAGACAGCAATTGACTGACCAAGAGAACACAGATCTCTGGAGCTGACAAATAAGACTTCTAAACCTGGATGCTGTTGATCGGAGAAAATGGCAGCAACCCTGGAAACAGATAAGACTTTATTTTCCATTGACTGTTGTCTATATATATATCTATTTATCTATATATATATATATATAATATATATATATTATATATTATAGACTATTATAGCTTTATATATATATTATAATATCTTATATGATAATCTATATTTATTATATATTAATATGACTTGGGTGATGAATAGCGCTGGGTAGCCACCCAGTGTTATTAAAAGGGTGTTGAAATAGAAGGATCTACATATGCCAAAGTGGAGCAAGTTTTATTTGGCTCACTATTTCGCCTTATGTTGGTTTTTTGCTGTGTTTTTAAGTGACAGGCACAATAAAGCCTTGTTATGATTTCACCTTACAACAGTCTCCATTGTGTACCTCTGCACATGTCCTCCTACATGTGTTGTCAGAAAATTGGGATGAGAGGAGCCCTTTGAAGTTTAAGGGCTAGGGCGGAGATTGCCTGTGGAATTTTTTTGGTGCTTTTGCCTGCATACAGTTTTGCAAACAAACTGAGCAACAAAAAACAAAGATCACCTGCAGCAGAGATCAGAATTAAAGGGATAACACACCCAGGCAGAAACTTAGACTGCACTGTGAAACCTACAAAACCACAGATGGACTCTTTTCCCCATTCCCAAGAGGAGAGATGACCACTGAAGATAAGCTAAACCTTATTTGCCTATCACAAAGTGTAATATGGTCATTGAAAATAGGGGTTTTGCCTTCCAGCAATAGTCAGGGTTCAAGAAGTGAGTAGCCTAAAAAGGGATAGGTGTTTGTTGTTTTTTCACAAAGTTTCGTGAAGCAGTGAATACAGATGGTGACCCGACGTACGAGCGGTACTGATTTTGCAAATAAAGGTTGCCACACACCGCATTGTAAGGGCTACCAGCTGTGAATGGGGTATGTGTATTGGAGAAAATGTGATGAAAACTGATACAAGACTGTGTGATGAGCAGGGGATTTTTATAGCAAACAAATGCTGAGTGTAAAATTGCCCTACAGAGGGAAAAAGGGATTGCTGAACTGTTGTAAAGGTATCCAAAGCCAATTGCTGAGTGTTGAGTCACCCTGCCGCGGTAATGAAAGAAATATTCCACTGCAAGAATATGTTTTTTTTTCTGCAAGTAAAAAAGTCTACCTATGTATCTTGGGAGTAAAAACAGACACCCAACGTGTTGAAGTGTGAATGCACATAATACCCCAAAGATGAGACGCTGAAAATTACTGCTGAACTCAAGCAGAAAACCAAATTCTGTTGCTGAAGCGGAGGGATTGCACCGGGCAAGTAATGGTGTAAAGCAACAGAAGGTTTTTCTAGCAAACTACACCATGTCAGCATAACCTAATGAGAGATTAAACCTAGCAAGAATGTGTTTGTAATTGGAATGTAAAGCAAATAGCGTTTTTTACATAGCAAATGCACTCTTGTACCTGAGTAAGAGAAAATACATGCACAGTAACTGCTGATATTGTAAAACTTACCCAGAGAAAGAAAAGTCTACAGAGATGCCTGTGAGGGCTATGACCTCTACAAGCAAAATATGCCACCTCTAGGACTACACCACAATTGGGGGTTCTAGCAAATACAGTGGCAACAGCTGGCAATAATGCCTCCTGAGGCAGGAAGAAAATTACAACCTGATTAGCCAACAATGGAGGACAAGATGCAGCATTCCTGTAATGAACCCTACCCCACGGAAAGAGTGGCCCTTCCCTCCAAATAAAGGAAGGAAGACATCTCTTACGGGGAACCGAACCGAGTCACACCCACACAAAACACCCCAAGAATGGTGGGGGTGCCTGAACTCGGCACGAACCGAAAAGACCGCTCTCCTTTGATGATGAATATGATCAGCAGGAGAAAGAGCGGGAGCAGTGGATCACCGAATATTTCCGTCAGCATTACAGTTGCAAGAAAAAACGGGGTGGATCCAGTGATGCTGCTAAAATTCAATGAAGATGGAGACCCGCCAGTATCCCTGAAGGGACGGTGTCTTCATCCAAACAAAAAGGCGGAAAAAGAGAAATATAAAGCGGTTTCTTCACTTACCGTTGAAGGAACAGACACGTCCGCAGATCGTGGAGGAAGGATGAAGGGGGCCGAGTTGCCCTGCAGCCTAGAGAAAATGGAGAATTCATCCCGCGGTTTAACCCGAATATCCAGAGGGGGCCCAAGGCAGATATAGTCGTGTGTACCTCAAAGAAGGTCTGTCCGGTGCCAACAGTGGGGAACCCTCAACAACCATCCAGGAAGCAGAGCCAGAAACCAGTGAGTGTCGAGTCCTTTGACACCAGCCTGAGGATGCCCTGAAAAATGCCAGGCATGACGTGATATACTCCGTGAACAATTAAAACAAAAGAAAAGATGGTTACGCGGAGCGGACTGAAAAAATAAGTGAAGCTACAGGAGAAATGTGCTCGCAATTACTATGCAGCCAGGACAGAATTGGATGATCTCAAGACTGAGCTAGATACTGCAAATGCTACTATTCCGCCCATTGTTTGAAAAGCAGAGTCAATCTGATAAAATGATGACTCAGCTGAAGCGGAAGTGATATGGGAGGCACTAAAGCAGATGACAGTCTTTCAGCAAGAGGTTCACACTCTTCGCGTAGAGCTGAATGCCTCACAACAGGAGGTCAACAATGTCCGGACAGAGGTGGACGTATCTCAGAAAGAGTTTCAGACACTCCGCAGAGCACTGGATGCCTCACATCATGAGACCAACAGCTGCCGCACAGATCTGGAAGTTTCCAGAAAGGAACTACACAGTCTCACTGAGGAGCTGGACATATCTAAAGAAACGATTGTCAATCTTGATACAGATCTCAAAGTCTCTCAGAAGGAGCTTCAGACCCTCAACCTAGAGAAGGAAGTCTCACGCCAGGAGATTGTCATTCTCAAAGCAGATGTGCGTAAATGGAAGGAGGACTGCAAAGAGGCCCTGAATAGTACAGAGACTGAAAAAGGAGAAAATTCAAGATTAAAAAGAGAAAATTTAAGATTAAAAAAAGAAAATTCTGAGTTGACAGAACACGTCAAGGAAATGTTTGAAGCAGAGCACCGACTGCAGAACCAACTGCAAGGTCTGCGTACGCACCTCCAGTATGCTGAGGAGAAGCAGCAAACGCTGCAGAAAGAAAAGCTGCAGGCTGCTAAAGAGGTACAAGCGCTGCAGGAACGTCTGAATACCCAGTATGTCCCCACAGAGCAGTATAAGGAGCTAAAGGCCACGCTGCATGTCACCAGAGCATCGTTGAAGGCGGAGCTTCGATACCAGGTGACTCTGTATAAGAGGGAGCGCGATAAGGCTCAGAAACTGGAGCAAGAGCTGGAGAGACAGAGAGACTGTTCCATTCCCTTGAGTCAGTACACCAAGGAGAAAACAGACGCAGCGGCAACCTTAACGACAAAAATTACAGAGCTCCAGAATATGAAGGAGACACTGATACAGACTCAGAAAAAGCAAAGTGTGCAGATAAATTCCCTGAGTAGAGACTTGCAAGACGCACTCAAACAGGTTGAGACTCTGCAGACTAGTAACTTACAGATTCCTCCAATACGGAAAAAGGTATTGGCTCTGCCCAAGCACCAGTATCCCACAGTAACTAATGCCCGTGAGGACACGGGTACAGTGAAAGTTGGGGACTCCACGCACCTTCAAAACAAGATTACGAAGTTTGAGCCACCTAAGAAAGCAGTAGCCAAACCTACAGCTGTCCAACAGGCAACAAACAGAGGTAGGAGTGCAGAATCAAAGCCAGAAGAATCCTTAGCTGAAGAAGCTGAAAAGATAGGACGTTCTCTGGAAAGGGCGGTGGAGGTGCAACTCAATCCCAAAGAAGCTGAACTGGCGACTCCGTTGTGTGGAGGAGGTGCAGAAAGACCGCTTCAAAAGCAGAAAACTCTAAGGTCTAGTCCTAACTGCTCTACAACTGTTGCCATACAGTTTGTTTACAAAAAGAGGAGTGCCCGACACAACGAAAATCTCATGACCGCGCACTCTGTAAAAAGACTTTACTTGGAAAAATGTGGTTATGGGGCAAGAGTCCCAAAAACAGTGCTCAATCTCGTTCAGAACTTCAGTAGATAATAAAAATCCTTATTTTGTTGTGGAGTCAGCCTATAACCATAACTAGGTATTGGACCCAGTGCTTAGTACATGAATCTATCACATATGACAAATAACATGAATGAGGGTTAACGTACCGTTACTTTGTAGGATTGCGCCCTACATGACCCTTGTGTTGCCGCACTGTTACCGGTCATCCAGTCTCAATGAAGGGAGACATACAATACTCACATATGGCTGTTCTCCTGTGCGTGCATCCACGCTCGGTGTGCAATATAACAGTAGGAAGGATCCGAAGATTCCAGCGGTGCACAGCTTGTAGAGATGAGAGACCAGCAAGGTGTAGATTAAAAATGAAATTTTATTGAAAAAACATAGAGCTCTATGATTAAGGACCACGCAGGTCCGAAACGCGTCAGAGTGTGTCCCCCATATAATATTGTTTTTTCAATAAAATTTCATTTTTAATCTACACCTTGCTGGTCTCTCATCTCTACAAGCTATGCACCGCTGGAATCTTCGGATCCTTCCTACTGTTTACTTGGAAAAAGTCCTCCTCGAGCGACTGAGGAGTGCTGATCTCAAGCACCTTCGGGAGGAGACAAAAATAAACTGGAGAAAGGGCTCCAATCCCAGCGGGACAGAGGGTTCTCTTCCTCCATCCACTCTCATTCAAGTCACAAAGATCTCGAATGAGAGTGGATGGATGGGCTTTGGCCGTGGTAAGCCCGAGCTTCCCACAAACAGGGGAGGTATGTAACAGGGGACTTATCCCTGTTCACAAATGTGCCTCTAATCCAGCAGTGTGGTGGTTAACTGCTGGTAGGCAATTAACTAACACCACCTGCCTGATTTAGATGGCTTAGAAAAGCCTGTCTTTTGAGACAGGAAGTGACTCTTTAGCTCACGTGTGAGCTGAACAAGGAAACAGAGCAGAGGTTCTTGAGTCTCCCAGGAGAGACTGACCAAGAGAACGCAGATCTCTGGAGCTGACAAATAAGACTTCTAAACCTGGCTGCTGATGATCCGGAGAAAAGGCAGCAACCCTGGAAACAGATAAGACTTTATTTTCCATTGACTGTTGTCTATATATATATATCTATATGACTTGGGCTGATGAATAGCCTGGGTAGCCACCCAGTTAAAAGGGGCTGAAATAGAAGGATACATATATGCCAAAGTGGAGCAAGTTTTATTTGGCTCACTATTTCGCTTATGTTGGTTTTTTGCTGTGTTTTAAGCGACAGGCACAATAAAGCTTTGTTATGATTTCACCTTACAACAGTCTCCATTGTGTACCTCTGCACATGTCCTCCTACAGTGAGCCAAACAAAACCTGCTCCACTTTGGCATATATGTATCCTTATATTCCAGCCCCTTTTAACTGGGTGGCTACCCAAGCTATTCATCAGCCCAATTCATATAGATATATATATATATAGACAATAGCCATTGGAAAACAAAGTCTTACATGAAAAGTCTTATCTGTTAGCTGGGCTGCTGTATTGGAAGCTTCTCTGCTCTCTTGGATCCGCACCTGTGTGTGCTAAGGCAATCTCCGGGCTCCAGGTTAGAATCTTGTCCCCTTTGTCTTGTGGTCAGCTTGTCGCTCAAGACATCTGTCCTTCCTTGGTTCAGCGCAGTTGTGGACTAAGGAATCTCTGCTCTGTCTCCTAGTTCAGCTCAGGTGTGAGCTAAGGAGTCTCTCTTCCTGTCTCAGAGGCAGGCTTTTTCTACCACTTGTAATCAGCCAGGTGGTGTTAGTTAATTGCCTACCAGCAGTTAACCACCACACTAGAGGCACATTTGTGAACAGGGATAAGTCCCCGGTTACACTGTTATTCCTAGCATTGACTAAAATGCTGTGTTTAGGGATCTCTACTATATGCCAATAAACCTGATTATAACTAATTTCAAATTGTATACAGATTCACTGCAAATAGTTCAGAAACAGATATGTATTACTATTTACCTGATGTACAGTAAGTGCTGACTAAAATAGTCTGTCTTCCCAGTTCTTGCTTATAATATACAATATCCATGACATAGCCAGCAGTCATGGGGGCCTATTCTTGTAGCTTCGATAAAATTGCTGCCATCTTGTACGATGTGGCATGACCCAACCGAACAACTTTTCATTTGTGTTATCACAGTAGTCAGAAAGAATCAGAAACCATTACCACAAGTCACAAACCTTGAGGTAGGAAAATGCCAATACTGTACGGGACAGAGCGATGGTATCTCAGCATTTGTCTAGATTATCCCCCGTGCGATCTGGTCGCAGTATGTAATAGCTGCATAGAGAGCTGTACAGAGAGCCGCATCTCCCTGCAGAGCTCTTACAGGCAATCACACTGTTTTTATTTACATTTTAATAACAATGCACTGTAGCAGGGGGTCTCCGGAGCAGAATCGCATTCATTTCCGGTCCAAGGACCCCCTGCTTCCTGAGATACAGGCCCCAGTATGGGGTGCTAGTATCTAATATGCATTTAAATGTCCCGGTCACGTGACACGGGAGTTTAAACATTGCAGGGGATACCGGTACCATATACCGGGGCCTGTAGATCTGGAAGCAGGGGGTCCCCGGGGTTGAAATTAATGTGGTTCAACTCTGGAGACCCCATGCTGCAGTACACTGTTATTAAAATGTAAATAAAAACAGCTTCATTACCTTACCGTCTGGTTTGTTGGGGGGTACAAGGGGTGGGTGAAGGGGATAGTTGCCCCAGGGTGGGTGGTTAGGCTGCAGGAGCAGTTAACCCCATTCACTACCATAGCGTTTATCAATCCGATGCAGAAAAAATAAAAAATTAATTCGAAGTCCTACCTCAATCCCCATGTCGTCACCCTTGCAGTGGCGAGATGTAATTGGCGAGCAGCTCACTAGGTGAGAGCCTCAATGATCTCATCGGAGCTACTAGAATAGGGTGATTTTATAAAAAAATGCGAGTTGGAGCTCTTTATGAGCTCCTGCTCGGTGTCTTTGTTACCGCTCGGGAGATGCACTTCCCATATCAGTTTGGCAGGTCATCTGAGCTTTCTGAATAGCTACCTTGCCAAATTGTATGAGAACTGCTCAAAAAGCTTGATGAGTTAAAGCTACTAGAATAGGCCCCATGGTGTCTGGAACTCCAGGGGCCACAGGACATAAGAGCTACGTCATGGGCTTTCTGCTTGATTTCTGGCTAGAAAAGGAGGAGAAGAGGAGGACTCCTTTTCCTTTTGCCTCATTAGTGACATATTGGATGTAGCATTGGGGCCTCTTTGTCTTTAGGTCAGGGGTGCTCAACTGTAGTCCTCAAGCTCTTCCAACAGGTCAGGTCTTCCAACAGGTCAGGCTATTCCAGCTTCAGCACAGGTGGCTCAATCAGAGGCTCAGTCCAAGACTAAGCTTCTGATCAAGCCACCTGTGCTGAAGCAGGGACTGATTGAGCAACCTGTGCTGAAGCAGCAGTATCCTGAAAACCTGATCTTTTGGGGGGGTGGGGGGTTGAGGACTTGAGTTGAGCACCCCTGCTTTAGGTCACTATCCCAGTCAACACCAATGAACACAAATAAATATATCATGCAGTGAGTTTGGGTTTTGAGCTTGCCAAGACTATGTACTGTATGTCTCTTAAGTGATGTCATGATCAAAGATGCACTGAGGAGCGGTCAGAAAATCGTAATGTGCCGGAGGGGCTGTGGCGCTCTTGTTTCGCAGAACCTCTGACATTCAAAGGATTAAATATGAAACATTCAAAAATCAAAGATTATCAATTAAACCATGTGTAAGATATGTTATGTGTAATCTTGTGCAAGAGGTAAAAACACTGACATGAAAATTAAATCTGCATGTTATGATGGTTTTTTGTTACCCTAGGTTTGAAGCAGGGAGTCTTCGGAGCTGATCCCCATTAATTTCAGTGCTGGGGACCCCTTATTTCCTGAGATATAGATCTCCATAAGAAGTGATGATGTCTCCTGCAAGTTTTAAGCTCCCACGTCACGTGGGCCAATAGAAAGCTACACAGGATGACATCACAATTTCCTATTGGCCTGCAGGGCGCTGGAACTTTGAAAAGCGACCACTATGTGATTCCAGATAATCGAGGGGAGTGGCTACTGGTACCTACTATAGAGGTAAGTATCTCCGGAAGCAGGGGGTCCCTTGAGCTGAAATTAATGGGGTTTAGATCTGGAGACCCCGTGATTCCATAATATGTTAAAAAATTAAAAAAATGGCCAAAACAAAATCGCTAGCTTGGATTGCCTCTGTAAGGGGTTGAAATATAATATTTTGTGAACATAAAAGGTAATTCTTATTCAGTAATCTTATTTACTGTACAGTACCGGCAGCTTTTATTCTCACAATTCCCGCACGGCAGGATGCGTGCGGGAAGCATGGTGACGCGGCTTGTTGCGGCGCACTGTGACGTCACAGTCACGTGCGCGCCGGCTTCCCCAGCTTCCCCGGGCTTCCCCGACAACCCCGGAGTTTAAAGTGAGGTAAGCGGGGGTGCGGGGAAGCAGAGGGGCAGAGCAGGAGCCGGGTGTGGGGTCGGGAAGGGGGGCTAAAATGCGCCCGAAGTGGAGGGGGGGGGTGCGTGGAGGAAACACAGCGGCGCACGGTCTAGACTGGCGCCAGCCGGAGTAGATCCCGGCATGCCGCCGGCATTTGTGAGAATAAAAGCTGCCGGTACTGTAGATATATGGGAATTACCCCTTTTATTATATACATAATAGTCTATATAATCATAATGATGATATGATTTAAATATTACCGGTGCCCTCACATTACCATAGGGAAAAGCACCACAGCTAAACGGCTACTTGTGTGCATTTTGTCTTTTTTTAACATAGTGGATACTGCATTTTCTGCATCTTCTGAATTATCCAACGTTTATAGCTTCATGAGCGTAGAGAAAAGTTTTAATAAGTCAGTATACGCTTCCTGATTTTGATACATTATATTACCACCGACATCCATTTTTAGAATACATGACCTTCCAGAAAACAAAAGGAGTATACTTACTCGAAGCCAATGAAAAGCCACTGTATCCAGATCCATGACAGCAGCAGCAGAATGACGGTGATTGGGATGCAAAGTAAGAACCATGTTCCAAAATTAATCTCTGTGCTCTCCGGATAACGCCTACAAAAAATGCATGCAAAAAAATCGGAATAAATTCATAATATGGATGTGTTGCATTGCCTGTTCACCTAGAGTAAGATGTATTTACTGTGCAAAGTCACAGGCCTAGATTAGTAAGATAATAGGGGTAATGCATGGTTTATTTTTTTTGTGTGTACTAATTATAAGGCATAATACAGAAACAGCAACATTTACAGTTTTTTTGGCATAGGCTTATCGCGGCAGGGGTCCCATCCGAAAGCAGAGCAACCGCGACAGCACTATATCCTGCGTTGTGGCTTTAAGTTTTTTCAGCCACGGCTCTGGTGACAGTAATTCTCAGTACATCTGTACCTCAGATTTCAATTACCTTTCCCATCACTAACTGCATCCCGTTTCATCCCCCAATACGAGATTTATAAAGCTACTGTTTTTTGTCACAGTTTATTTGAGTTACATTATACTATTGTTTTGCATTAGTCAATTTATACACCAAAATGTAATAATGACAAATATTACTAATGGAAGATGATGATAATTTGGGAATATATTTTTTTAAGTTCTTATTCTCTTATGCAGTTTTGCATTCACACAATATGTAAACTCTTCAGAAGCAAAGACAATCTTATAGCATACCTGTGTGTTGCTTAAAGCGCTGCCATGCAATACTGTATCAGAAGGTTAATTTTGTAATAGTACAACTACTTCAGAATTAAAAGGCACTCAAAATTCAGATCTTATTTTCAGCAATGTGCCTAAGGGTTTCTTAATTTATGTGCTCAATATGGTCTACTCTGTGCTTGAAAAACTCCCTAAGCAACTGAAGGTACAGAGATCCAACATTGTTCTGAAGTTTAAATATATGTTCTAATGCTTGAAAAAAATGATATTAACTTTGCAGACTGGTTGGCATAGTTGTATTACAGTAGGTTGTAATAGGTAGAGGATGGTGCCGCGTCAGCCGTACAGCAGACAGAACAAAACTAACATAGAAGTGATTCCTTTAATGGCTAACTAATGGTTTAGAAGATTGTACGGTTTCAGAATTTCTTATGTCCCTTCTTCAACTTTTTCAATAGTTTTAATACCAAAAGGTTAGAAATAGTAAAATATATTGCAGTGACCAGAGTCTACAGGTCTTTTAATAATATATTAACTCGATTTTTTATTATAAGTTTAACGTTTTTACATTTTATTAGAGGTGAAATCACTTACGATGGGGGTAAAGTAGGGGTGAAGAACAATGCATTTGTGTGAGACTGAAGCATAACTTACTTCTCCTGTCATTCATAATGACGGACTATATATCTGTTACTTTCTGTTGTATTTAGATTTACATTCCAAATGAATTGCCATGATTGCATCAAGGATTGTTGGATCTGAATAGTGATACTGAATTACAGTATGCCAATCAACAGCACAACTTATTCAGCAGGGTGACATGACAAAAGTGTTAATAAAATCAACCGTCGTCAGTATAATAATGGTGATTATCTAATGAAGATACTTTTTGGACAAATAAATGGTGGTTGCATGATTACAGAAATGTTCTTTGTTAAACGAATATTCCCGCTATTTTCCACTGCTACTTTTACATGATGTATTACTAAGGAAATCTCCCCCCGCATTGGTGAACCTCAATTAAATATTATATAAAAAGAGGAGTAACCAAGAAATTGGGGTGGAAAGTTAGTAGTCTTGGTAAAATTAATGTTAAAATGTTTTTGCTCAAATTGCCACCACATCTACTTGATAAAATAATTTAATTGCTCAAGTGTGCATCATGTCATCAGAACTCACACAGCAGCCTCATATAAACAACGTCGTTTTTGCTCGACCATAAAACAGTGCCCATGTAATAACGTATTTTTAAAGATGCAAACACATTGGCAATTGAAGTGTAATGATGACAGTTATCACAAAATCAATAAATAAATATGTTCATGAGCAAACGTTGCATGGAAATCTTTTTGTGTTGTTGATATAATGTGAGAGCACACCTTAGAATAACTGTTGCACACTTTGTAGTGTGTATGAGGAAGAATGTTGACGGTGGTTTACTTACATCCATTAATCAAACTAGACATTGATATCAGTACTGCTATAATGAGGTAATGTTCATAGAAGGATTCAAACTGTACAGTGTTTTTCCACCCTAAGTAAACCGTTTCCTAAGCAATAAACTATGTCAATATACTTGCCCCTTAGAATCCCTTCTACTACCTATTGTATCTGTATTAACTAAAGACAACTGGAAAAATATGTTTGCATATCTATACTCTCAAGGAGATGAAAGATTATCAACCAGTGGTTCCCAACCTTTTTTACATAGTTATTTTGGGGGGAACCCCTTGGAGACACCTTATGAATCCCTAGGCATTTCCAAATCCCCTGTAGAGAATCACTGAATTAGATCATGTGTAAGACAAAAGAAATATGTAATCTTGTGCAAGAGGACAAAAAAAAAAACACATAAAGATGAAACCAGCATTTCATGATGACATTACATTTTTTTCAATATAATTCACTTATATAATGACTTAATGGTATATAAAGTATTGTCTTAAAATATTATATAGTGCATAATTATAGTTCTCATTTTGTTTCTCTAGTAATTTATTATGCAGGCTGGTGCTACGTTCCTCCCATTTTCTCCACTGTCATTGCTCATACTGATTGGATCATGCTAATCAGCAAGCATGTTTACTCTGGGGTGGAACCTTTTTCAGATGGAAATTAGGGTCAAAAAATCAGAACAAGGCTTTTTCTCAGGCTTACTTTTTAAATTGGGAAATAGTCTACGCACTCATGTCTGAATATGTATTTACGTTGATGTCTGACACTGTAGGGCAACTTCTGAGATATCGTACTAGGTTAAATTCGTATGCAGATCAGTACAGCATCTTTTAGTTTGACATTTTTGACCTTTTTATAAGAAATTTCTGCAGTGCGCAGCAATGATTTACTTGACAGAAGGGCTTAGACATTTTATTTTATAGATGTCGATGGAAGAGCCAAATAAATTAACACAGTCTATTGTATGTACCTAGTAAATTTATCTGAAAACTCGCTCAAATTCCATCAGTCTTTGGCAAACGTGGCAGTTTATTTCAGCTGTAAATTGTTATTGTGAATTTTTGATACTGAGAAAAACACGTGACAAACATAGTTCTGTAACTGGCAATAAACTCTCTGTGCTGGTTTAAATGTGATGTAAGTTGCAATGCTGCTTCAATGTGATGGCACTTTAATACATGTAATCACATGCTACAAATATGAAAGCTTACGAGATTTCTTCCTGTCACTGTCAGCCTCTATCTTATGTTTTCAACTATTGTAAACATATAGACCTTCCTAAACTCAGTCACTATAGATAAAAAAATAAATGATTCTTACGTATTAAACTGCTCAGCAAAAATCAGGTTAGTAGATGTTCCTGTAATAGTACACAAGCCTCCGATTGTTGATGAATAAGCAATGCACAAGCACATAGCTTTGCACATCATGTGGTCTTTTCGACTCCTGTATTTCTTTTCCCCTGAAATCGCTTGATCCTGTGGGGAAAAAAAATCTTTTGTATGCATGTTTTTTTGTTTTGTTCTTAATAATTCCGAAACAAAATTTCTACTCAACACAATATTTGTATGTGTGTGTGTGTGTGTGTTGTGTGGTGTGTATATATATATATATATATATATATATATATCTATATATATATATAATATATTTATATATATATAATATGTGTATATATATATATTATGGTTGTGTGTGTCTGTGTGTATATATGTGTTTGCATATGTACAAATGTAGCCAAGGTTATTGCACCCGGTGGCGTGTTATGGTGGGATTTTACTGGATATTCTGCGTTATCACTGCCATTGAATCCTATGAAAAATATGTGACGCAATATTTTGCATTATGAGCCAGTGCAAGAACTGTGGCTACACCACAACATATAGTAATACCAGGTGAGATTTATAATCCCTGCCCCCCAACAAAATAATTCATTCTGCTTGCAGGGTAAGCATTAGGACCACGTAGCCAGGTGAGAATGACGATTCCTGCTCCCAAAACATTCGTCATGTCTGCTTGATAGGTTAGCAATTAAGTCACTCACAGGGAAGAATTATCAGCTGTAACATGCTATTTTTTAAATCTCTCTTAACTGTACATGATATATCAAGAAAAACTCCTAGAGATCTCAATGGCTCAGTTATGTTGCCCCAGAATTGCTCCACTTTTGCCTTGTTACATATGCCCCAGGGAGACTTATTCTACGTGAGCCGAATCAGTCAATCAGCCCGTTTTCGGCCAAAATTCCCCATTAAAATCAATTGGCCCTATCGGATGCTAGCATCAGCCCCTGAATTTGATACATTTCCTTATATGTGTGCAAGGTAAGATGGCTGACATTGACCAAAATTGGAGCTAAGTATCTTGATATGCTAATCAATGTGGTTCTCCAAAATTGTCTGTCTCCAACAACATATAATAATAATAATAATAATAATAGCATGTTCTTGTATAGCGCTGCTAGTTATATGTAGCGCTTTACAGAGACATTTTGCAGGCACAGGTCCCTGCCCCGTGGAGCTTACAATCTATGTTTTTTGGTGCCTGAGGCACAGGGAGACAAAGTGACTTGCCCAAGGTCACAAGGAGCCGACACTGGGAATTGAACCAGTCTCCTCTGCTTCAAATTCTCAGTGCCAGTCAGTGTCTTTTACTCACTGAGAAACTCCCTCTCCCAACATATGCAAATTGTGTCAGTTTGACTCTGCTTCACTTTGTGACAATGCATTGAGATGTTTTGCTTTAATTTCCTGAACAGCAATGGTTTGGATAGGCACTCAAATATATTGAAAAGTATTTAAAAATGGCAATTTCTGGGCCCATGTCCTTTCCTCCGGCTTGGCATGGACAAGTGATAAAGAAGTGATAGGGGTGCTAATGTATCGTGCCATGTAGACAGGGATTCCCTGTGGCAGATACCTAAAACATTTAAGCAGTGGGGTATACAATCAAAGACTTTCAGTTTTGCAGCCGGAGATAAGAGAGGGTCCCAATCCCCCTTGTGCAAAGTACGAAAGAAAGAAAAATCTCTGGCGCATAAACCGATGTCTGTGGTCAGTATATACAATTATATTGAGACCTAGACCTTCAAAACAAGAACATTTGAATAAAAAAAGAACAATTTATTAAAATAAACATAATAAAATACAAGTATAAGGCACCTGAACCTTAGTGCACATTTTTGACCATATACTACTGGCCTAAAATTGTAAGTGGCACGGACAAGCAAATTTTCAAGGGCATGGGCCCTGAAATATTACAATTTGTGTGCTAGTCAGCAGTGGATGTCTAGATTAGGTAACTTGCTTCTTTTGACTTTTGTAAAAATTCCAACCAAAATGGTGCAATAAAAGTGAGTTGAATCCAGCTACACTGATACTGTAAGGCTTTCTTTCATTTTTTTTATACTTTGCAATACATTTGAGTTCCAATGCAAACCATTGTTGTTTCTGTGTTGTCACTAAGCCTATTGGTGGAGGCAGTGGATCTGATCACCAATACATAAGAAATATGTTAGGAAAATGCCATTTTTGGGCTTTAATTTCATTCCACTTGCTCCGGCTGGAGTTTTGTGGCGTCATTAGAAGGTGAGTTAGAGGAGGAGTTATTGTAGCACAATATTATAATGAGATGTATCAAAATTAGCACTTGTAACTTGTCCTTTCTCAAGGCATTAAAAAATCTGCCAGGTCTGGGTTTGTGTGAGCGTTTGACTTAAGAGATCTGTCCCCAATGTAAGAAACAAGATTAACAAACGTCATGGATATTGAAAATCAATTGCTTATTATGCCAATTTAAAGCTGTGCTCTGTTTTGGAGCAAACTGCACCCTTTTCGTTCATATCCCGAGAAATCCTTTCATTCTTATGTTTTTCCCTTCAGACTTGAAATATAAGCTACTCTAAAACTAACAGTTATTCTTTCGCTTTTAATTACATTTTTCAGTGCTTTATGTTATATTCCTTAATTCCTTGTTTTTCACTTCATTTGAAAATACATGAAGGTGTGGATTAATAAGAACAACGGATTAATAAGAACAACAACAAAAATAATT
Source organism: Ascaphus truei (assembly GCA_036426205.1). Lineage (NCBI taxonomy): Eukaryota > Metazoa > Chordata > Amphibia > Anura > Ascaphidae > Ascaphus > Ascaphus truei. Next base: position 325,455 of record WSYH01000101.1, on the reverse strand, counting down.
TGTCATACTATAGTAGTCATTTTTCAAAACCATTTAGTAGCTAAAATTTCTCATTTTACAACTGTGTTACAGTTTGATGAGCACCATTAATGTTTTTCACACTTTTTGTAAAACTTAATATGCTAAACTGATTTTTGGCAGTCAGGACCGTTAGCACTGAAAATGGAAAATAAATATATTATTTTTTGTATTCTAATCCTTTGTGCTGAAATATTTAATTGCGAGCATTTAATTTTTTTCTATGTACATTTTTTACTGCTCAAAAGGTTTTGAGATGAGAACAGTTTGTGAACCCATCAAAGTTTGTCAATGGCACAATACTGTATACAGGGTTGGTAGAAAGGCGATGACATAATAAGGATATACAGTGTAATGACTATTATTAAAACAGATATTCTTCCAATTAACATGTTATCTGTCTATAGAAATTATTTGTAAAAACATGTAATGTCAGGTCAGCTCAGAGCTGCTCAGAACATTTCCCTGGTGGTTTTCTATACACATTGACATTCAATAATCTTACCTCTGAGTATTCTGCAGTGATAGCTGGCAGGTCCTGCAACTGTAGGAGATTTTTAGTGAGAAACCTTTCATTACTCCATTTGTAACAACTTTAAAAAAAAGATTATTTTTTTTTGTGTGTGGCACAATGACTAATGCTATGGCCCATCAATAACTTTTAAGCCTACATACCCCTTTTTCTAAAAAAAAAAAAAAAAAAAAAAAAAAAACATTAATATACAGATGCAACCAGGAGTATTAGAACTCTTGCCTTGGAAATTCTGGGCTCAGCTATTTTCTGCCTTAAATCTCTTTCCCTTAGTGTTTCTTCCGCCCCACTAGGTCCTGCCCCTCCTCTTACCTTACTTTCTGATACTGCCCCCAATACCTTACTTTCTGATACTTTGACCTCAACTCCTGAGTCCTGGATTTGTTTTGGTTTTCTCTCTCCTAGCGCTGTCCTTGCCCCTATTTCTCCTTCGCTCTCACTTCTGCTTGTCCCCCCTACCATACCCATGGTGTTCATGTCTTTTCTTTTGACTCCTTTTCCTTAACTCCACTAATTCCTGCATTCACCTCCTTCTCCCTCTTTTCTTTATCTATCTCAACCACTTTCCGTTTGAGTACCTCCTCTGTTTCTTGCGCTTACCTATCTAACTCCTTTTTTCCCTCTTTCCCTTTGCTCACGGTCAGTTCCTCTTCCCCACTCCCGTCAAAACTGGCCGGATCCAGCGCACAAACCTTTGCCTTCACCCCCCTATCTTGCCGTTGCTCACTCTTCCCCTCCCCTTCACCTGTACAAACAATGTCACTTTGTAAACTGCGCTTTTGCGCCCCTTTCTTGGGTCCAGTCGTATCCATTATTTCCACTTCCCCCTCCCCCTCTATTGGGCCACTTTCTACCCTTTCTTCTCTTCTTAAATCCTCCTCATACATTGCTGTTATAGCAGGATCAAGCCCTCCCTCTTGGGAACTCTCCATCTCAAAAATTCCCAGACCCTCAACTGTCTCTTCCTCTTCTTTATTAGTAATTGTTATGTTTATTGCGGATGTGTGTCTTGTTTTGAATGTGGGTATTGGGGGTAGGGGTTATTGTCACCAAGGGATGGACGGTAGGCCTCCCGTGTGTTGGGGGTGATGGTGGTTATGCCTCACAGGGGTGGGTAGTGGGGGTTGTGCTTAGCACTTCAGAGTTGTGGGTGAGGATGGGTTAACCCCTTAATGACGGTAGCGGTTAATAACCACTACGGTAATTAAGTGGTTAGGGGACATAACATTGGCTACTGTTATGCTTATTTATTTCAAAGTATTTCTGTGTGTTTTACTTATTTTTTGGGTGCACAGACTTGATACTGCAGCCAAGCGGGGACCCCTGCGGGAACACCCGAGGACCAGGCTATAGTGTCATTGCTGTGCATGCCAAAAATGATATGGAACTGAAGGGGTTCCCTGTGTATTTCTTTATATATATAACAACAGTGGTTGTTTATGGGTTGCGGGTGGGTCGCTTGAGGGCTTAACCCATTCATGACCGTTGCGGTATTAACCGCTATGGTATTGAAGGGGTTAAGTTGACCCGCAACCCCCCTGAAAACCATAAACACCCCCCCCCAATTCCTACTACCCCCTTATTCCACTGCCGTTCCCCACAGAAAGCATGGTAATGGATGGTTAACCCCTTCATTGCCTTAGCGGTTGCCCGCGAAGGCAATGAATTGGGCTGTTAATGCATTATTCCTGCTTCGGATGCATGGGGGGGGCTTCGGTGCTGATATTACTGGGTATCAGCTCTGGAGCCCCCTGCATCAATCCGAGGCAGGAAAAGTGCCAGATTTTTTTTCTATGTCCCCTATCGCCGCTCAGCTCCAGTTTCTTGCCAACTTTTGTTGACGGAGCGATTTGGAGAAAATCTCTCCATTTTATAGCCGCGATCAGCGCAGAGATGCTGATCGGGGCTACTAGAATACGGCGGGTTTTAAAACTGGCGAGATATTGCTTCTCGCCACCCGCGCGGTGAGTTTTTTTTTCCAGAAACAAAAACTGGCGGATTTTCCTCATCTCGCCAGATTTTCGCCATTTACTGAATTGATGTAGGCATATTTGGCAACAAAACTGGCGAGATAGGGCTTCTCGCAGCTCTCTGCATAGGCCCCAATATCTTTAGTTTACAAAACCACAATACTTTGATTGAGATGCATCTATCTACACCGTTACTTTAAATACCGTATGAAACTTGTATTATGAAATATTAGTGTCAGTGATGGAAAGCCCTTATCTGTACATTGATAAATTGATTTCCTACTCCAGATCTTCCTCATCTCCAGTCATCAAGGACCCCTAACACTCCAGGTTTTAAGGATATCCTCACATTAGCCCAGGTGGCTCAATCATTTTGACCGAACCACCTGTGCTCAAGAAGGGGTATCCTTAAAACCTGGACTGTTAGGGTTCCTTGAGGACTGGAGATAGGAACCCTATAAAGGTGTCATTTTACTCCTTGAAGTTATTTAAAACAATAAAGGGAAAATGTATGTATTTAACTGTATTTGTAACCATGTATTGTCTGTCATCTTAACTCTGTTCCCAGGACATATTTGAAAACGAGCGGTAACTCTCAATGTCTTACTTCCTGGTAACACATTTTATAAATAAATTAATGTAGTCTAGAAACATGTCCTGTCACTGAGAGATGTTATTAAAGTGGGTCATACATGATTGCTACTATCTGTTGAAGTTCTATCACGTCCCCACTATGGAGAGCAGGTATGAAACACCTAAACACACTGCTACAAAGAAGAATATTATTTAGAAAAATTATGAATTAAACAGTATAACACAGCTACATTTTATGAAGTTAATCAAGAGTTGACGATATACCTGAACTATATACCCTTCCTTATATAGCACAATACATATTTCCTACATCCAATTATCTGTAATGTTTATATGGAAATTCACTTACATGATGCGTTGGTGGCTACAAAAAGAGAAAAGGAAAGATAATTAATAACACTGCATTGTGGACTTTAAACGTCAAGTGTGAGGCACCATTAAAAGTGACCAGGGAATCCCTGTATGCAAATTAGATGCTGACAATCCATTTAACAGTGTGGTATATGGATAATTACAGTGATGTCCCATTGTTAATACAGGAGCATTAGATATGTGTACTGTACCTCTGAATCCTTCAATGCGCACAGAATTGGGTCCTGAAGCTCTGATATCTATTCTCCAAATCCCAATTTTAGGATTTTCCAGAAGCAGTAATGAACCCCAGACTTGTGACAAAATGTTAGTGGTTTTTTCTTCAAAACCTACAAAAAAATGAAAACCTCTTTTATATGAAGTGCTAAAAAATAACTTAGTTAACATTACACAACTAACTGTTTCATTAACACAAACATGGTCAGTGCATATAAGCAAAATAGATTACATAAACTGCATATATATATATATAATATATGTGTATACATTTACATAATAACTAATGCTTACTATCGTTGCAGGATTTTAACAGGTGTTTAAGGAAACAGTTACAGTAACAGAACATTATCGCTAAACTACTGTAGCTGCTTTGACACCTGCTATTTATTTAAATGAATTAAAATGTATCTGCCTTTAGAATAAGGCTCGTATGATCTCTCCGCCGAAGAAAACTGTTCATTATTCTGTGTATCACGTTTAAGAAACCCGTTAATGCAAGTTGTTACCCAGAAGTTTTTTGTCAAATATTTTAGTGAAAAATGTTGGACAGAAATACAAAATGTGTTAAATCCCGATGTGAGTCTTGGCATTCAGTGCCTCTAACCTACTGAATATTGAAAATAGGTGCAAGTAATGTACTTTTATTGATAGATGTTATGAGGCAAAGGGTGAACTTACCAGAACACTCTCCCACTGAATGTTTCTGAATGCCTCTCTGGAATATCATCCTGGATGGCCCTCCGCCGACTTAAACTTAACATGGCAAAAACAGAGCTCCTTATACTTCCTCCCAAACCTGGCCCTACTATCTACTTCCACATTACTGTTGGAAATATGATCATTCACCCAGTAGCCCAAGCACGCTGCCATGGGGTCACACTCGATTCCTCCCTCTCATTCTCCTCTCACATTCAAAACGTTTCTAAAACTTGTCGCTTTTTCCTCCGCCATATCACAAAGATACGCCCTTTCCTCTGTTACTCGACTGCTAAAACTCTGACTCAGGCCCTCATTCTCTCCCGTCTCGATTACTACAACCTCCTGCTGTCTGGCCTTCCTGCCTCTCACCTGTCTCCCCTACAAGCTATCCTAAAGGCTGCTGCCAGAATCACTCTACTCTTTCCTAAATCTGTCTCTGCGTTTCCCCTCCTGAAATCCCTCTCCTGGCTTCCGATCAAATCCCGCATCTCACACACAATTCTCCTCCTCACTTTTAAAGCTTTACACTCTTTTGCCCCTCCTTACATCTCAGCCCTAATTTCTCGCTATGCACCATCCCGACTCTTGCGTTCTTCTCAAGGATGTCTTCTTTCTACCCCCTTTGTATCTAAAGCTCTCTCCCGCCTTAAAACTTTTTCACTTTCTGCCCCGCACCTCTGGAATGCCCTTCCCCTCAATACCCGACTAGCACCCTCTCTATCCACCTTTAAGACCCACCTAAAGACACATTTGCTTAAAGAAGCATATGTATAGCACTGGTTTAATCCTGGACACATGATACATAAAGCTTGGCCCCCTGCAGATGCACTTACTAGAATTCCCTCCTACTGTCTCTATATGTTCCCCTACCTACCAATTAGATTGCAAGCTCCTCGGAGCAGGGACTCCTCTTCCTTAATGTTACTTTTATGTCTGAAGCACATAACCACGACCTGTTATTTATATTATTTGTTTTTTATATGATTACAACATGTATTACTACAGTGAAGCGCTATGTACATTTATAAATATAGACATACAGTACTGCCCTTGTAAGTTCTCCCTAATTACCACCCACCACTACTAAGCTCTCCGGGGCAGGGACTCATTTTCTTATTGTTACAGTCCTGTCTGAAGTGCTTATTCCCATTATGTGTTATTATATTATGTCACATGTTTTACTGCTGTGACGCGCTATGTACGGGAATGGCGCTATATAAATAAAGAAATACACTCAGTACATACATACACCATAATTTAATTTATATGTTACAGTCATTTGGTATACTGTATGTTGCATGTTGGTCCCTAATACATTTTCACAACCTGCAACAAACCAACACTTTATGAAGAATATGGGTACTAGAACGTTAACTAGCTTGTATGTATGCAATGCTAGGAGGTGTACAGTACTTACCAGTAGGTCCAACAAGTCTCACGGAATTAACCGATCCATCTGTAGTTACCATTATTGCACTAAAATTAGCTGTAACTGAAAAGTTGCTAGAATCGCTGTAACTCAGTTCTTTCGAGAACAATCGTATTGAGCTGTTAACAGGTGTCCGAAGCATGTAGTCCAGGTAATATAGCATCTTAAACAAATAATTCAATTTTTTTAACAATTGTCCTTAATGTATAAAAGCATCTAAAACATAGCAATTAAATATTTAGCATTATTTAAAAACAAAATAATATTTATGTACTGTACAGTAACTTTATGTATTACTGTGTGTATTTTTAAATACATTGTCAATTTCTGATTTAATTTTAAATTTTAAATTAAACCGTCAATGTACATGCCTCTTTTCCTCAACACCTCCACCTCTACTATTTGTCCAATCATTTGAATTAAATGATCTGTGTAAATGGAAGCATTCAACTTCCCCAATATTACAGACAATATTGTCTTCATGAAACAAAAGAGATACAAGCGCAAATAACACTACTTAAATGTGAATAAGTGATAAAGGTTAATTAAAACTGTCCTTGATAGAAATGCAGTTCCCAAATTAGGACTCCAACCCAGTCCAAATACAGAAATGATGAAAATATAGGGGCACAAATTCATCCAGTGACATAAAGGGAAATAAATAAACAACAATAGTGCTACACTGTAAAACAATTAGCCCCTGAGGAAGTCTAATTACAGACGAAACGCGTAGGACGGAGTCTTGCAGTCCTGAGACTTTGGGGGGACATTCACTCATTGTTGGTGGACTTCAGCCTAGAATAAGTTCCAATATTCAGCCAAGTGACTGCCTATCGGCCGTGCAGCAGGAGCAGAAGATGTTGGGGGGTGCTGCTTGTCCAGTTCCTGTGTTGTGACCCAGGGTGGTCTGAATGCTCACCTCAAAGATACTAATGTAAGTGAATTACTTTGTGTATTTTAATAATTAAAGCGATCTTCACTATATTGCTCTGTTTTTCTTGTATGTGGATTCCCCTCCCCTTACCCTCCCTGTGGATCATTTGGGAAATCGTTTGTGGCTGTGTGAAAGTAGCTACCAGGATAATTTTTGCGTTTGTTACTCAAAACAACATAACTGTCTGACTTTCACGTGGGACACGTGAGTCTAACAATCAAAGATTGATCCACACTTGTTACGAATTGTTTTACAGTGTTGAACTATTGTTATTAATTTATTTCCCTTTATGTCCCTGCATGAATCTGAGCCCCTATATTTTCATCAATCTTGTCTTCATGAAATATACATACAGATGTAGCGTGTTCCCCGGATAACACAACATATCTTGATAAAAAGCAGGATAACGCATATTTTCCTTTGGATTTAATGGCAGTTATAATGCAGAATATCGTAACATATCCCAATATAAAACACTAGAGGGGACAATGAACAACTATAGCACTTAGGGTTGCTGACGGCTTCTCTGTGATGACTCTGGTCCATGGTCAACAGATATGCAGACACTTATGTGTGGCGGACATTGTATTCACCATGGGGAGTCTGTGATGTCCATCCTTTTATTAATAATAAGCTCTAAAGATATAAGCAAATGTTGTTACTTACTTCAATCGGGATTGGGTTGTGATTGATTTGAAATATATGGCCAAAACTTTGAGACGCAATATCTTTGTAAATCTGGAAATCAGGACCACCAGTATTGAAGCAGTAGCCGGAAAGCACAAAAATGACCTAATAAATTAAAATAGAAATTGGACCAATTGGTGCGATGAAGATTAAGAACAGTTCTAAGCTTCCTGAAGTCTGTCCCAGCATCCCAAATGTCACATAGTGTAAAATACAACATGGTTAAATTATTCTAGGTACTGTGTGGCTGTGCACATGGGCACATGCAGTGTCTATAAACCTTCATTGGCACTAAGTGGGCATCTTCAGCCATGTCGTTATCATTATGTTTGGGCACTTCTTTGTTCTGCATCATGAAGGTGCTTGTGGATTGCAAACAAACACTATAGTAATATTGATAGTATCTTAATGTTTTATTAATACTGTAATATCATGGTATTGTTACGGAGAACAGACAGGAGATGCTGATACAGAGTTTTTATTCTGTACTCGTTCATAGAGAGATCCTTTGCAATGTCCTACCTTTGATTGTTTAGCATTTAGAAGTGAAAATATGCGAGTCACTGTGGAGTTATCATTGTAATCTTTTGCAGGCCCATCTGTTGTAACTACAATGAGAGAACTGGGTGGGCTATTTTCCAGGGCTAGCAGTAGTCCCGCCATTGCCGGTTCTGGGCAGTCGCCTCCACCATAAGAATAAAGGTTATTCACATATTTGCCAAATTCTGTTGCTGATCGTGTGATATAAACCGGTCCCACAACTGTACAATGGAAATTATGATTAATTATAGCCAATCATAACAAATGTTTAAATAGCTGTTTTTAATTGCAAAACAGGCAATTTGGGATTAATTCTACACTCTTTAACCCTCTGATTTCTTTATTCTGAATTAACATGGAATATTGCCCAATATTAATCTCCAATTCTCTCCACTTGTGAAAAAATGTCAATAGTCTTTCATCTTGGTCAAAGAAAAAGGTCGCTATAGCTTAGTATCTCATATTCTTCATTGCTGAATGGGCTACTAGAACAACAGAGAACAAGTCAATCCTAGATTCAGGGCATTTTATTTAGCAGAACCCACAACACCTTGTTTTTAAGAGAAAAGGGACGTTGTGAGAATTTGAAGTTTGCCTATAGAATGCCTCCCATTTTTTCCAGTTTACCCTACTCTGTCTCTCTTATAACTTCCATCCTCCCATGTCTTTTACAACCGTTTATAGTTTTGCAACAAGCAACTGACATGTGAGAATCTGTATATTTCTTCATATTGTATAGCTGTGAAGTTAGGACGTGGGCTATTTGTCTGTAACAAACCATTCTACTCTATTCTGTGTATTCTGTATACTCTCTCCCTCTATATGAGAAAATACTATTATCTCAAAGTAAATTGTGGAGAGAAAATGTATTCCAAATATTCACAAACACCTCCACCACAGGATAAGTATGCACTGTAATAGCAAATAATAGAATATAAAAATGTCATACATGGATCATTAAATTCCGCTAGAGTATATTGCCGTTTATCACCAGGAGATAGCGCAGAAAGCCGGTTCTGTAACACCCCACTGACCGCCTTTAGTTTCCGAACATTGTCATCTGAGTTGCTAGTTGTGTCCACAGCAAATGTCAGTGATGGAAAGTCTAGGGAAAGAAGTAAAATAAATAAATGATATTGCGTTACCGCTGTCGCGATGTTGTTCCCGTAACATCATTGTGCAACTTAGCAAACTAATTGTGCCATAATGGATGCAATAACATCAGCTACATCTGTATCGATAAGAAGGCTTTAATTATTTTGAATATTATTTGATACAGCGTTAGCAGAGGAAATGGGTTATTTGTCTTCATCATGATGTCTTGTCTAAGAAAAAATATATAATAATGTGCATTACAATGTCTCATATATGAAACAATTTGCAAATTTATAGCTCACTTAAAACTTCCCGACTTTGAAAGGCATTTTATCTATGCATGTTTACTAATTTAAACTTGGGAAACAGCGAAATACTATATAATGCTAACATCAGTCCTACAGCCAACACTAACGGTAACTTTAAAGAGATAGTAATCAAAATAAACATTTCATACCTGTTCCTGCACCACACGAGTTATTAGCTAGGGACCAGAGATCTGTAGGAATATGGGGGAAAATGCCAATTCACTTGGTGAACAAAAGAACAATCAACAGGCAAAATGTGTGGCCATGTTTATTAAACGGTGCTATTCCATACAGTAGATAACTTTCCAGCACAGGAATACACCTTAAAGCCCTAAATGAGAAACAAATGCTAAAGCTATGTAAGGAACGTATGTAGGGCTACATTTGACATAGAAACGTTTAGATCAGACCATAAATAACAAAATAAAACTTGCTACTTCATTAGTTTAAAACATGCATTTATTACTAAAAAGTCAATTTACAAAACTGAATATAATCAAGGCAAATAACTTCACAGAAAGTCTAATAGCATGCTTAAAAATAAGAGGTACATCGTCACCACATGGATTACCAAAGCGACACTTTGTTTCAGAGCTTTCTTGCCCTTTCCACAGGCTGCATTTAACAGCAATAAACACCCGGAACATGCTAAAAGATTTTCTGGTTGATAGCATGTCATTATCATAAAGTACATGCAATAAATCACCATATTAAGATTATTAGTAGCAACGATCTTTGCTGTCGCCTGGATTACTCACTGCTAGCTGGCACGGGTATGGTTGTTAAAGCGGTGGCATATTCTGGAAATGATGAAGCACAGCAAAGTAACAGTAGGGTTACACAGAGGGAAATCATGTTCAGCTCTATACAACTGGTGGTCATCTCTTCCTCACTCTAAATTGAACACACGATCCGCTCTCCTTAAATACTGCACAATCTGTTGATCACAGCCAGATTATAATTAAAGGGTCTGTTAGTTTCCGCATCTGTGATTTATACGATAAGCTTTGTTTAATTTGGTTGATTTTCTGCATACTTGAAACACTATAACGAGGTGTTTCCCCAACCTTTTTAATCCTTACAATTTCTGATAAACTTCCTGCACCCTGGAGGATTTAGGTCCTTGGAGGAGGAGGGAGGGAAGGGGGAATTATATAAGGCAATGTGCAGTATGTGTATGTCTTCCACAGGTCTCCAATACAGCTTCATTCACTCATTCAGCTTGTTTTCAGAGGGACTGATGGCCAGCATTTGCTAACTTTATTTATTTGCATGAGTGATTCAAAGATAATATTAGTTGTACTTAATTCGCTAGTAAAGATAAGATTGAATGATAATCGGTTCAATCTTATCTTTACTAGCGAATTAAGTCCAACTAATATTATCTTTTTGGATTTAGAAATATATATCACCAACAATGAGTTATACACCAAAACCCATTTTAAAAGTACGAATGTAAACTCCTTTCTACATCCAGCAAGTGGACATGAAAGGAGATGCATTAATAATATCCCATACAGTCAGTTTTTACGCATTAGGCGCAATTGTGCTGATGTGGAAACGTTCAAGGTACAATCACAGATACTCTTTGAACGTTTTCTACAAAAGAGTTATGACAATATCATTATTGATAGAGCATATAAAAGGGCATTGAATATCAATAGGAATAAATTGATTCAACCTCAGAACAGTAAGCGAAACAAACATCATAGTGTCGCCACCAATGGAAATATGAATATATCTATTCAACCATTGGAAAATCCTGTTATTAATAACTCTACTTTACCAATCACTACATCACCTATTTTAGAACTCAATGAAACAGACCTTAAAAACACAAATGAGAGAAAAATACCATATTTTGTAACTAAATTTAATAGTTTACATAGCAAGATCAAACATATTCTTAACAAATATTGGTATATCTTACAAATGGATCCCATTTTGGCAAAGATCTTACCCAAAAGACCACCGATTGTATTTACAAAATCCAATAATTTAAAAACTATTCTGGCCCCGAGTCTCCTTAAAGGTAGTGTTTCCATTAAAAAGAAGGACCTTAGAGATCTATTGGGTTTAAAAGGTAACCACAAATGCAATAGATGTAAAATCTGTCCGAGAATGCTGACACAACATCATTTTAAATCTAAAATGACAGATTTTAAATATGAAATCAAGAATTACATTGATTGTTTAACAACATATGTTATATACATATTGCAATGTGGATGTGGATTACAATATGTAGGTCGCACCAAACGTCATCTTAAAATACATGTGATGGAACATCTCAGAAATATTGTTAACATTCCCAAACTATTGGCTTCTGGTAAACCACTTAGACACTTATTGTCCCATTTCAAAGATGTTCACCAGTGTAGTACAATAGGGGTCAAATATATGGGTATTGAACACATAACTACAAATGTTCGAGCTGGTAATAAAGATCTGCAAATTGCAAGAAGGGAGCAGTTCTGGATTTTCACCCTCCAAACAAAATATCCTGGGGGTTTAAATGATTATGTGGAACTGACTCCCTTTTTGAGGTAATTACATACATGTCATGTTTTCAGTCAGTCAGTGGTTCATTATAAGGTTCTGTTTCTCTGTGGGTTTTAAATTTTTTTTTTTTTTTATAACTTGAATTTTATTGATGAGTACATGCTTGTTATACAAATATATATAAAAAAAGAACATTTAAACAAATATTGTTCAAAATAGCATGTAGTGAGCATTAATTTACGCATAACTGACCCACATGGTTTTTCGAGCCCTATTTAACCATGTGGGAAAGGATAGTCATTCATATTGTGAGGAGTCGGGGGATAATAATAACAGAAATAAATTATAATAATTAAAAAAAAAAAAAAAGAGAAGGGGAGGGAGGAGGGAAGAGGTGTAGGATGGATATGGGAGATCGGAGGGAATGGATGGAATATTCTCTGAAGGTTATTGAGAGGTCTTTGCTGCCACTGAATAGCCGTAGTAGCTATGGAAAGGTATATATGAGCGGACTCATATTGTGTGAGGTATTTGTTGTGGAAATGGGCTTCACCCAACTGTAGGAGAACGAATCTATTGCTATCATAGCCAAATTGTGTCACGCTCTACCCCGGGGATGTCTGTCTGTACTAACCAAGGGGTCCAGACTTTTAGGAAATTGTCGCCAGTGTCATTAACTAAGCTAGTTAATTTTTCCATCTGGCAAATAAACCAAATACGATTCCGAATCTTTGGGATAATTGGAATTTCGGAGTGTTTCCATAGTGCTGCGATCTCACACCGCGTTGCTATTGCGAAATGTGCTATGAGCTTATTATGCGATTTTGACACGCCTTTTACTGGTCTGTTTAAGAGAAACAGCCATGGGTCTGGGGGAATAGAGAGGTTGAAAATCCTCTGGGTCCAATTCCTAATTTGTTCCCAAACTAGGGAGATCCGAGGGCAAGACCACAGCATATGTAACAGGTCAGCTGTTCCTCCACATTGTTTGGGACACAGGGTTTTTAATTTTTATCCCGTTCTTCCCCTTTTTCTTTTTATCAAGGTTTCCTTCTTATTCTTTTCCTTTCCCCTTTTACAGCTTTTTCATATATTTTCCTTTCTTTATGTAATATATGTATCCCCCTTTTTTATGTTTTACATGTTTTTAATGAGTTTTATTTGTTTTATGCGATTGCACAATGTTATACATGTTGTTCATATTATTATATATATATTTTATTACACTTGACTATATGGGTCACCTGTTTTTGTCACTTTATATGTCCCACTCATTTTTAGTTTGTGACATCTCTTCTATTAAGATTGAGTATACTCACGAACTTACAAGTGCCATTAGATTATCATTATATGTCTCTCAAACCTATTAATAACATTGAGGACGTATATGAGAGGGGAGTATCTTTAATTTAGTCCACCCCTCTCAGTTATAAGCCTGATTGGCTGTTCAGTCATTGGGGTTAACCAATGACGAATCGGCATAGACCTATATAGGACCACAAAAAGGTGCCCCAGATATATGCCTGATGAAGTATACTTTGGTATACGAAACGCGTCGCGACCAGTGTTGCTGGCTCTTATCTTTGTGACAGCCAGTACACACACAAGTGTATCGATTCTGATTGTTTCCGATCGCGATTATCATAACCTAAACGGACAGGCATCCTAACGACAGCTGCAGAGGGCTTCTATTCCTGCGCATGCGCGCTACGCTTTCAGCCACGCTTACACACGTGGAGGTCTGACAGCACTACGGAGACAGCCCCAGCACGTACGTGGGACTGATTTCTGAGGACTGATACTGCCCCTGCACACCTCATGTGATGCCCCACCATTGAAGTTATCGTTGAGATCGGGGAATATTAAAGTTTTTATTCATGTAAGTGGTTGCTATCTTATCTTGTTGGTAATACACTTTATATCTCTCATCTTGGTGCGCTCTTGTGTTTCTCTTTTTTCTTGGTCATTTGGTATCACCATCGGAGTTCTCCGTTGGGATCCACTTTGGAGGTGGGGTGTAACAGGGGACTTATCCCTGTTCACAAATGTGCCTCTAATCCAGCAGTATGGTGGTTAACTGCTGGTAACAAATTAACTAACACCACCTGCCTGATTACAGGTAGTAGAAAAAGCCTGCCTTTGAGACAGGAAGTGGCTCCTTAGCTCATACCTGAGCTGAACTTGGGAGAGAGAGAGCAGAGATTGTCTTTGACTCTCACAACAGTCTTGAGCCCTGCCAGAAGAAACAGCAGAGCTGCTTACAAGACACAGGGAACACTTCTAAACCTGAATGCTGACACACCCTGAGGGAAGGAAGCTGAACCAGGAACAGAGGAGATTTTCCCTCCAAGGAACAGATAAGACTTTCATTCTTAAGAGACATCTTATATCTGCTTATTTCATGCTATGTGTTTGGGGCTGGGAGAGATGCTTATCTAAGGGAGTTGTGAATTAATTGCATAGTATTTCACTAGAAATACTCCCAAGTGAATAGAAGCTTTGTTCCCCCTCCTGAGTTTGGATGGTTTCCTGATGAAAAGGAAAAGGCACAATAAAGCCTTGTTATAATTTCACCTTACAAAAGTCTCCAATTGTGTACCTCTGTGAACATCCGTCTACATATGGTGTCAGAAGTGGGATGAGAGGTGTCTTTGAAGTTAAAAAGGACCGGAGATTTTTTATGTGAATTTTTTTTAATGCTTTTTGCCTACAAACAGTCTGAGCAAATAACAAAAAAAATCTCATGCAGCAGAGATCAGAGTTAAAGGGATACACACCACTGAAAACTTACAAAACCACAGATGGACTCTTTTCCCCAATCCCAAGAGGAGAGAGACTGCTGAAGCAGCTAAACCTTATTTGCCTATCACAAAGTGTAAGATGGTCATTGAAATAGGGGTTTTGCCTTCCAGCCATAGTCAGGGTTCAAGAAGTGAGTCAGCCCTTAAAAAGGGATAGGTGTTTGTTGTTTTCAAAAGTTTCGCTGAAGCAGTGAATACAGATGGTGACCCACGAGTGGTACTGATTTTGCAAATAAAGGTTGCCACACCGCATAGGGCTACCAGCTGTGAATGGAGTATATGCAGAAAAGTGTGAACATTGATAAAAGACTGTGCTGAAGCAGGGAAAATTTTTAGCAAACAAATGCTGAGTGTAAAATTGCCCTATAGGGGAAAAAGGGATTTCTGAACTGTGTAAAAGGTATTTCAAAGCCAATTGCTGAGTGTTGAGTCACCCTGCCGGGAATGAAAGAAATAGTCCACTGCAAAGAATGTTTTTTTTTCTGCAAATAAAAAAGTCTGCCTATATATATCTTGGGAGCAAAATAGACACCCAAAGTGTGAAGTGTGAATGCCATAATACCCAAAGATGAGACAGAAAATTACTGAACTCAGGCAGAAAACCAAATTCTGTTGCTGAAGCGGAGGGATTGCACCTAGCAAGTAAATGGTGTAAAGCAAATAGACGTTTTTACTTAGCAACTGCACATCTTGTATACCTGATAAGAGAAAATGCATGCACAGCACTGCTGATATTGAAAAAAAATTACCCAAGAAAGAAAAGTCTACAGAGATGCCTGTGAGAGCTATGACCTCTACAAGCAAAATATGCCCATCTGTAGGACTACCACAATTGGGGGTTCTAGCAAATACAGTGGCAACAGCTGCAATAGCGCCTCCTGAGGTCAGGAAGAAAATTACACCTGATAGCCTAAAAATGGAGGACAAGATGCAGCGTTCCTTTAATGAACCCTACCCCACGGAAGAGTGGCCCTTCCAGTCCAATAAAGAGGAAGACATCTCTTACGGGGAACCCGAACCGAGTCACACCCACAAAACACCCCAAGAATGGTGGGGGTGCCTGAACTCGGCACGAACAGAAAAGACCGCCCTCTATGATGACGAATATGGTCGACAAGAGAAAGAGCGGGAGCAGCAAATCACCCAATATTTCTGTCAGCTAAAGCAACTGCAGGAAAAGCCTGGCGTATATAATGGAGCTGCTAAAGTATCAAATAAAGAAGGAGACCCCAGTATTCCGGATGGGACGGAGTCATCTAAAACAAAAAAGCGGAAAAAGAAAAGCGGTTCTTCACTTACCGTGGAAGGAACAGACACGTCCGCAGATCCTGTGGAGGAAAAGGGGGACCGAGTTGCCCTGCAGCCTAGAGAAAATGGAGAATTCGTCCCGCGTTAACCGAATATCCAGAGGGCCCAAGGCAGAAGTCATGTACCCCAAAGAAGTGTCTGTCCGGTGCCAACAGTGAGGAACCCTCAACCAACCATCCCAGGGAAGTGGAGCCGGAACCAGTGAGTGACGATCCCTTGACCAGCCCTGAAGATGCCCTGAAAAATGCCAGGCATGACTGTGATATGCTCCATGAACAATTGAAACAAAAGGAAGATGGTTACACAGAGCTACAGAAAAATAATGTGAGGCTACAAAAAGATGTGCTCACAATTTACTCTTTAGCCAGGACAGAATTGGACGATCTCAAGACTGAGCTAGATACTGCAAAGGCTACTATTTCCGCCATGGATGAAAAGCAGAGCCAATCTGATAAAATGGTGGCTACGCTAAAGCGGAAGTATGAGGAGGCACTGAAGCAGATGACAGTCTTCCAGCAAGAGGTTCACACTCTTCGCATAGAGCTGAATGCCTCACAACAGGAGGTCAACAGTGTCCAGATAGAAGTGGACGTATCTCAGAAAGAGGTTCAGACACTCCGCAGAGCACTGAATGCCTCACATCATGAGACCAACAGCTGCTGCACAGACCTGGAAGTTTCCAGAAAGGAACTACACAATCTCACTGAGGAGCTGGACATTGCTAAAGAAACTATTGGTAATCTTGATACAGATCTCAAAGTCTCTCAGAAGGAGCTTCAGACCCTCAACCTAGAGAAGGAAGTCTCACGCCAGGAGATTGTAATTCTCAAAGCAGATGTGCGTAAATGGAAGGAGGACGGCAAAGAGGCCCTGAAGAATACAGGGACTGAAAAAGGAGAAAATTCAAGATTAAAAAGAGAAAACTTAAAACTGAAAGAAGAAAATTTTCAGTTGACAAAAGAAGTCAAGGAAAAGTTTGAAGCAGAGCACCGACTGCAGAACCAACTGCAAGGTCTGCGTACACACCTCCAATATGATGAGAAGCAGCAAATGCTGCAGGAAGAAAATCTGCAGGCTGCTAAAGAGGTACAAGAGCTGCAGGAACGCCTGAATAACCAGTACGTCCCCACAGAGCAGTATGAGGAGCTAAAGTCCACGCTGCATGTCACCAGAGCATCATTGGAGGCGGAGCTTCGATACCAGGTGACTCTGTATGAGAGGGAGCGTGAGAAGGCTCAGAAACTAGAGCAAGAGCTGGAGAGACAGAGAGACTGTTCCATTCCCTTGAGTCAGTACACCAAGGAGAAAACAGACGCAGCGCCAACCTTGACGACAAAAATTACAGAGCTCCAGAATATGAAGGAGACACTGATACAGACTCAGAGAAAGCAAAGTGCGCAGATAAATTCCCTGAGAAGAGACTTTCAAGACGCACTCAAAAACCAGGGATCTCTCGCGGATGAGATTACAGTCCTACAAGGACAGGTATTGACCCTGACTAAGCGTCAGTATCCCACGGCCACAAAAACCCATGAAGATAAGGGTACAGTGAGAGCTGGGAATACCGCTCGTCTGAAAGACAAGGTTGCAAAATTTGAACCACCTAAACAAGCACTAGCAAAACCTTCAGCCACCCAACAGGCAACAAAAGAAGGTACACGTGCTGAATTAAAACCAGAAGAATCCTTAACTGATGAAGCTGAAAAGATGGGACATTCTCTGGAAGTGGGTGTGGAATTGCAACTTAATCTCAAAAAGGCTGAACTATCAACCCCATTGAGTGGGAAAAGGGCAGAGAGACAGCTTCAAGAGCGGAAAACTCAAAGGGCTGTTTTTAAACGCTTTGCAACTGCTGCCATACAGTATGCCTACAATAAGACGAGCACCCGACGTGAGGGAAATCTCATGACCGCGCACGTAGAAAAAAGACTATACTTGGAAAAAGTCCTCCTCGAGCGACTGAGGGGTGCTGATCTCAAGCACCTTCAGGAGGAGACACGAATAAACTGGAGAAAGGTCTCCAATCCCAGCAGGACTGAGGGTTCTCTTCCTCCATCCACTCTCATTCAAGTCACAGAGATATCTAGAATGAGAGTGGAAGGATGGGCTTTGGCCGTGGTAAGCCCGAGCTTCCCACAAACAGGGGAGGTATGTAACAGGGTACTTATCCCTGTTCACAAATGTGCCTCTAATCCAGCAGTGTGGTGGTTAACTGCTGGTAGCAAATTAACTAACACCACCTGCCTGATTACAGGTGGTAGAAAAAGCCTGCCTTTGAGACAGAAAGTGGCTCCTTAGCTCATACCTGAGCTGAAATTGGGAGAGAGAGAGAGCAGAGATTGTCTTTGACTCTCACAGCAGTCTTGAGCCCTGCCAGAAGAAACAGCAGAGCTGCTTACAAGACACAGGGAAAACTTCTAAACCTGAATGCTGACACACCCTGAGGGAAGGGAGCTGAACCAGGAACAGAGGAGATTTTCCCTCCAAGGAACAGATAAGACTTTCATTCTTAAGAGACCTCTTATATCTGCTTATTTCATGCTATGTGTTTGGGGCTGGGAGAGATGCTTATCTAAGGGAGTTGTGAATTAATTGCATAGTATTTCACTAGAAATGCTCCCAAGTGAATAGAAGCTTTGTTCACCCCCCTGTGTTTGGATGGTTTCCTGATGAAAAGGAAAAGGCACAATAAAGCCTTGTTATAATTTCACCTTACAAAAGTCTCCAATTGTGTACCTCTGTGAACGTCCGTCTACATGGGGGAAGACACCTCGAATCGCAGGAGCAGCAAAAGAACAGAGAGGAATCAACGTTCCACACCCTTAAAGAGCCAGAGCGCAGACTGAACTGTTTATCACTAGGAGAAAGATAATGGCAGTAAAATTCCTAGGTATTACTGTGCATTTATTTCAAAACTGGATTTCCGCTTACGCTTCTTGTTGTTTTATAAGAGCAAGAGAAGAGATGTATTATTAAAAAACGTGTTGGTTTCAAAATGCCTATTTACGGTATTACCACAATAACTTTGCTGAAAGGTATAGAAGCCGTGTGATATTCTGTATACATAAACTATAGTACTAATGTACAGATGCCGCCAGAATGACGTTCTCCGGAGTCGCAGCCGAAAAAACAAAAGACCGCGGTGCTAAGGACATTGGGGCCTATTCTAGTAGCTCCGAATTGTGACAAATTGCTTCTAAAGTACACTTTAGAAGTGAATTTGCATGTTTTGCTTTTTTGAAAGCCCTTTTCACATGTCCAAACCATGCTAAAAAGGCTTTTTTTAAGCAGCGTTTTCATTTTGGCAGTTCAAATCCGGGAGGAATGATCAAAATCGATTTTTTTTTCAAACTCGCTGTATTCTAGAAGCTCCGAAAAGTGCAAAATAACGAACTAACATTTTTTTTCTCCCTTCCTCAAGGGGAGAACGAGGAGGAGAACAGAGACTTCCTAACTCAGGCTAAGGCCCCGGTATCTCCGCTGCAATGCGCGCCCGCGAGATTGGCGGCGCGTGCAGCCGATTCCCTGGTCTGCAGCTCACTGCAGGAAGAGAGACCAGGGGGGCGTGGCAGGGGAGTGACGGGCCATGACGTCACCCGGCAGGTTCGCCCTCATTGGCTGAACCGCCGGGGGGCGTGCCGTATCGCTCGATGCGAGTCCTGCTTTCAATTCTATTGAGCGCAGGAGCAACTCTCACCCCTGCGCTGCGGCCCCCCCTCGCTGCGGGCCCAGCGCCATTGAGGGGAGGGTTCTCGTCCGTGCAGCGTCCGCAACAGCGGGCGCTGTAGTAGGCAGCGGGGTCAAGGCCTTAATAGTATCTCCATTTGTATATATTTCCCCTCAAACCTACTTCCAAACACGTTAGGGAGAGGTGACTGTGCCCAAAAATAAACATACTGGAGGGTACACCGGAAGGTATGCTAATGTTTGTACAAAGTTTATTTAAATAAGTCACACATGCTTAAATATGTCCTTAAGACCAATCAGTCTAAAGGCCCTTGTGATGAAGGGGCTACCAGTCTCAGACCCAAAAGGATAAGAACCCACAACCCTGCCATTAAACCAGCTCTAGCAGTGAACTTAATCAGATGCTGGGAAACTCAGGTGTCCTCATTATTTTAGCAAACAAAGAGAAAAATGTCCTTGGCGCACTACCAGGAATAATGAACCTGATGGGTAAGTTCACAGATCTCTGAATGAAGGAACAGTTCGTAGATCTCACGGATGATCTTTCAGAAATTCTTTGCTGGTGAATGTGTATCTGAAATCAGATAAAACAAAAGAACCCTTGCGCAGTACTCTCTGAGACTGGAGATCTCACCCACACAGCTGCTAACTACTTACATGAAAGTAGATACAGTAGCAAGAGGCCTTGACAGGTATCTTTAGCTGGTGCTCTGGTGTACGAGACTGGATAGCAGTGGGTCTTCAGATGGTTACATTTGCCCTCTCCACATGGATCAATCACAGTCACGGGAAATACATAAAATAGTATAAAATGCCAATGGTGTAGTACCGTAACAAAATGTAATAAAACAATTAAGATCAACAGCAAATGCACTCACATGCTATGCGACCTTGCAAGCGGATTACAACGTGCCGTCTGCAGGCTTGAGAAGATGGCTGCGCGGTGTGTATGGAGGCTAGATCTCGCGTCTATCTCCTACTCGCAGCCGCGACTCGCAGCCCCAGGTCCACCTCAGATGACGTCACTGATACACCGACGCTCTTCTCCTCAGCCGGCTCACGCACGCAGTAACAGGTACAGTGTAAGCTAATGATTGTGTACCTAAAATAATGGCCGCCTGTCAGTTTAAATCAATCCTACAGTCAGTGTAACTCAGCAACTACTGTACAATGTACCCTTATATTATACTAAGGTAATGTTATTTATTGTTACCGTTTCCAGTTCACACTGCTGGGAACATTGGCAACAAAGTGTCGCAAAGATCTTGCACTGCTTGGGAGGTGAGCTGTTGAAATCAAAGGATGCTTTAAAACTGATTAAAAATTGTATTAAGGGTTGAATAATAAAAATAGTCACTAATATCTAATACTACAGAACACTTTATTTTTTTTATTTTTTTAAGTATAAGATTTCACATGTTTTTCTGCTTTAAAGGAAGTTATGGGGGATGGGGTTACAGGTGTGAGCAGTAGAGCTCAAATGTATGCTGTGACAACAGTACTTCCCAACATCTGGGTTTGTTCAATGCTAGAGCTGCTGCCCTGAATGACATGGTTGTGGGCTCTAATCCTGTTGGGTCAGACACTGGCACCCACTTCATCACAAGGGCCCTTAGACTGATTGGTCTTAAGGATACGTTTTAGGATGTGTGACTCATTTAAATAAACTTTGCATAGACATTAGCATATTATAAGGATCCATTCCGGGCTCTGCCCCCGCCAAGGTCCAGTCGCCTGATTGGTGCTAGCTTCTCTCCTGCCTGCAGGAGCAATCCGGCATCTGATTCACGGGTCCTCCTATTTAGGCTCAGTCCTTCCACTTTGTGACATTTGCTGGTCACAAGCACCCAGCCTTGCCTCATTTGCATTGGACTTCGCTGCTCTCTCTTACCCACGACCCAGCTAAGTGACCCCTACGATACGTATTTCTCCTACAATCCTATATTCTCCTGCCCTGACCCGGCTATCCTCTACTATGAACCTGCATACTTTGCATCTCTAGGTTGTGTTTTCTTATCCCCACCTTGGCCTCATGGTCATGTCTGGTTTGTGGCGAGCATCTGTTACACATCTCCCAGGGTACCTCAGGAATGTTCATTTTTCAATAGATAAAAAATTAATAAGAGAGCACACCTCATAGTGCAGTATTTAATCAAGCTTGACACAGAATAAAAGAATCACACTTACAGACGTCCATCAACAAAACAGCATTGAAAACTGGGGCTACTGGGCAAAGCAGTTGGTGTTAGACATGTCTCCCAATGTTCCTTCGTCATTGTATGTGAGCAAACACTTCTGTCCTTCTGCGTCATGCATCTTGATGTCACCACCGTTAGAAGGACCAGGGAAATCTTCCATTGTCTCCCGCAGCTGCTGATCACATTTGCTAGGCACCAAACACCTGCTGCACACTGAGCAAAAGAGAACGACCCCTACTGTACGCGTTTTAAGAAAATGTTGCCATGGTTACCTGAGGTTTGGCTGCAATATACTTTAAAAAAACTCAAATATCAAAAAAGAAATGTACAGCACCCACATTATGACATTAACCCCTGAGGAAGCTCTTTGAGTAAAACGTGTAGGGTGAGTGTGCAGACCACCTGGAGCCCCCCTGAGTGTTGTGGAAGACCATTCTGAGGATCCTGGACCAAGTTTTGCTGGTGTACCTGGACAGCATTTCATGTGGACGGCCACCACAGGTGCTATTTCCAGGAACAAGAGACAAGATCCTTATCCACATTCTGACCCAGAGTGGTCCACATGCCTGCACCTCTCGCACTTATGTAAGTGTAATACTTTTGATTCTTTGTTTATAAAACAATCTACACTATCTGGATCCTCTCTGTTCTGTTCACATACATGGGAATTTCCCTATCATCTGATCCTGCTCCTGAGGATTTTCCACCAACACGCATTGGAAAGAAATCCACTATGCGTTGGTAACTCTGAATAACCACAAACACCTGTTTAAACTTTTCAATTGTGAGTGAGATACTTTTAATTACCATCATAGTGTTGGTCCATACGCTATTGCACTATTTTGTGTCTCTCTTATTTTGTAAATATCTGGGAAGTATTTGCGCTTCTGAACCCTTGCTTCAGCACAACAGCCACATGATCAGAATCTAAAACAAATCACAATATATATGTGTATGTTTGGAAAGTCTATAAACATATTTATATACTGCAGCTGTTCATTTTTCAGCACATGCATCGCTCCCTGATGTATTCGGAGAGAGGTCTGAGGGGACATATCTACAACTGGAGACAATATTAATTTAGGAAGTCCTTCCACTCCCACAAGCCTCATTTCTGGCTATGTAGGGTGTTAGCACCCCCTTCCGGTCATTACTTCGCTTGGGTGAGGGTGGCAGCTTTTCTGTAGCAGGACTAGTTCAAACTTGCTCCTCCTACTGTGAATGATGAGTTTTGGGTGGAATAAGCGAGGGATTGCAAGATCACACTAGACAGAGGACATTGGATGCTGGAACGAGGACCTCTGGCCAAAAGCCAGGCACTCCTATGAGGACCTGGTTTCAAAAAGTGATCTAGTCAAGATGTGTGTTGGAAATCGGAGGTGAAACAGTTATATCTTTAATATAACCAACATATTTCGTTTATAGGAATAACACAGAAGCAAATACAATGTGTAATCTGTTTATTCATTCAATTATCCTTACTATTGTAATCAAGGTTATTCGTAGAGATGGTTGTACTGTATCTGCCCAAATCCGTTACCCGGATTTTCTCGTATTTTCCCCCTAAAATCCGTTTTGCTGTGTAAAATCCACGGACAGATTTGGTCAATTTTAATCCGCACAGATTTATCAAAATCCGTCATTGGATACAATTCCTTGATGGATTTGTAGAATCCAATCCGCAGATTCAGCAAACCAAAGTCAACGTAAATGTTTTAGTGCCTACCAAAAATAATGGCTAACGTTTTGCTAAAATATCTAAAGTAAGCTAAAGTTGAACATTCCATTCCGCACACCATGGGAGCAGTAACTGGATAGGAAAGACCATATCCGTATTGTCTCACATTTTAATCTGGTCTGTAACTGTTACATACACCTATAACATATATTGGGGGTCATGCACTAAGTTCCGTTAAATCGTTTTTAGAGCGCAAAGTGCTCTTAGAATGTGATGTTGCGCTGAACACGATGCACTAAGCCACGCAAATAGGCACTTTGCGATCTAAAACTGACTTTTTTCAGGAAATTTTTCTAAGTCCAACTTTGCTCGTTCGTTACCCTGTTTGCATTAAATTCTGCCCTTAAGCGGGATGCACTAAGCTATGTAACCTTAGCGTACCCGAAAGATGTGTTCAACAGAACACATCAGCTCAAGGTAGACTCAAAAAAGGTGGACTTTGAAAAATTTCTTGCTTTACATTTTTGCATGCACAACACCCATACAACAGGCCAGCAGGTGTCCCCGGCTGACCCCGCTGCTGTCCCGGGGTCCCCGCAGAATTTCCGGGGTACCAGCGGGCCTGCGGTACCAATGTTGTGCCTACAAAAATACTAAACATTATTTCTAACTAAATACACCCCCCCAACACATACAGTACAATAATGTGCAAAATAACTATTATCCAGATATGGATAATAGATTATTTGCCCATTATTAAACACTGCATTAGCATACATAAATAAAGTAAATAAATACAGTTATACTTCCCACAACAGCAGGTCCCTCTGTCCTCCGTTGAAAGAAAGCATACAGTATACATAATAAAGACATTCTAATGGCCCCTAACCCCTTAATCACCTTAGCGGTTACTAACCACTATAGTCATTTAGGGGTTAACCCAATACAAACCCGGGAGGCCTAAGCACCCACCCTGAACTGACTAATGACTAATTCTGATTGGCTGGCATCATTCCCTTTAAGTGACGTCACGTAAAAAAAAAATTAAAGTCGGAACATGGCTTTAACAGCCAATCAGGTGGCTGTTAACCATTTTGAGACTAAATGTAACATCACAAGCCCTATTTAAGGCTGTGACGCCTCTTTTGAGCCCAAGAAGACGACGAGACAACAACGGTTGGGATTTACCATGGGGTTTTTTGGATTGACAGATAAAGATAGAAGATAAAGAAGATCAAGAAATAGTGACAGGTGAAGATAGAAGAAGGTGATTAAAGAAAGAAAAAAGAAGATTTGGTTACCTGATGCGTATCTTCATGGCGGATGGCATCGGATGCTGTTGGAGGCCTTCAAGGTACGTGAGCTTCCTGTTACCCCGGGAGTCGGAGGGCCACCGATTCTAATGGTAAGTAATATATTGAATGTTTGTAAATGTCTCTTTTTACAGGTGTCTTCATTGGATGTGTTTGTTGATTTTTTGGGGGAGGCACATTGACTGATAATATATTCATCTGTACCACTTTAGGGTACAGATTAATACATTATTATGACAATATTTGGTGGGCATTTCTGGCTTGGTATTGCTGTTATATTTTTTTAATTACAGTTTATTATGTGGATGTCATTGTTTTTTTTTTTCCTGCTTGATGGAAATCAAATGTTTACGATTGTTGTTCGTTTTTACTTAATGTTGTATTATGATAGCTAATGCATTTAATGGTTATTTCAGATATTGTTTGAATTTATTTCTTTGTAGTTTAATGTTTCAATTAATTCATTAATCTTGTAGAAATGAATTGGTTTGATTGGTTTGATTGGTTTGATTGGTTTGATTGGTTAATGTGACTATTCATTTTGAGTTGGTTTAGTAATTAATTGGTTTGATTGGTTACTGTTTAAAATAATTCCAAGTTGTTTTAGGAATTAATTGTTTTGAGTGGTTAATGGTTTAATTAATTCATTGTTGATGTTGTTATTGCTCATATTCATTGGATTAGCTGGCTACTGTTTTTATTTAGTGAAGTATGTTTTTTGAAGTTATGTTTTATTATTGTGTGTCTGGTGCATTCATGTATTGTAATTAGGATGCCCATTGAGTGCTATAGAGGCTTATCATGCCCATATTATTATTATATGGGTATGATGTACCACAATACTACTCAATGGGTACAGAGTGGGTATAGTCAGTCCGGGGTGGGTGCTTAGGCCTCCCGGGTGGGTGAAGGGGGTATTAGCCCTAAGGATGGGTGTCTAGACCTTGCGGGTGGGTAGCGGTTGGGTTAACCCCTTTATTACCTTAGTGGTATTAACCGCTATGGTAATGAAGGGGTAAAGTCCCCTGCAACCCCCCGCAAGGACTAAACAGCCACTAAGGGCCAAATGCCCCCTTCACCCACCTTCGCTAGCCATAGTAAGCCTGGCACGGGTGTTTAACCCCTTCATTGCCTTAGCGGTTAACCGCTAAGGTAATGAAGTTGCTGTAAATGCATTTTTCCTGCACTGTATGCATTACGGGGGGCTCCGGTGCTGGTATTAATGGCTATCAGCTCCGGAGACCCCCGGCATCAATCCAAGGCAGGAAAAGGGCCTGATTTTTTCTAAGTCCCCCTTATCGCAGCTCATCGACACATCTCCCCACCAATCTGCCAACATTTTGAGGCGTATTGGATTGGGGAGAAGATCACATTTTTAGGGCTGCGATAGGCGGCGATAGGCGAATCGCGGCTACTAGAATCGCGCGAGTTTATGATCCTTCTGAAAATGGTCGATAAGTGGCTGATCGCCGCTCAATCAGCGATTTTATTTGGATAAAATTTTGCGGCGATACAGGCCGTTATCGGCCACTTATCGAGGCTTACTGAATACGAGTAGGCATTTTGGCCGATAAGTGGTCAATAAGTGCCTTATCGACGCTTACTGAATGAGGCCCTAAGATTTTTTTGTTTTATAGAGAAGTGTTTTTTTGTTGTTATTTTTTTTAGTTATTAAGGTTTTTCTGTTCAAACTCATGTCAGGAAACTGACTGTTTTCTTTAATGAAATGGTCCTGTCTGATTCTCGGACAGCAGCAATTAAAAAGATTGAAGGTTACAGCTGCTACAAAAACAATTGCAGGAAAATTTGTATCTTACCACAACAAACATGGTCAGACAATTACAGTACATGTTTGTTGAGGGGGGATATAGTGAATATATTAGTTATGATTAGTTAGAATTGGTGGGGAATTATAAAAAATATTCAGGACATAAGGTCCTTTTAAAATTTAAAAGAAATTTAGCAATATCATTATTATAGTGTAGAAACTAGTTAAACAGAATCCTACTTCACAAAAGCCAAATAAAACGTTTACAAGCACAGTATATATAGATTAATGTCAATTATACAAGGAAAGGCAGGTAAATATGAACCGACAGTATCACTGCCAAGAACCTACTGTAATACTATACTTGACTTTCTCCTCAGGTGAAGGATGGATTTAGAAACCTAGAAGAGAGTCCTATTTGGACACAAAGAACGGAACAACCCAGAATGTTCTTTCTCCCTGAGAGTATAATGTTAACAGGTCCAAGGTATCTGACACATTTTGGAACTAAGAGGTCCGATGTCCAGAAGTGGCTACAGAAGAAAAAAGGCCATTTTCTAAACCAGAACCAAAGATAAAGGACACGGATCCATCAGATGAACAGCGACCATTTCCGGAACCAAAGATGGAAGACCAGATCGGAAGCAAGAAAACAAAGGAACTTCATAAACAAACCATGCTGCACACACTATTTCACTTTATGATTTATATGCTTTTATGGGAACATATTGTGGGGGGGGAAATTAAGTGTTGAGGACACATGTGAAGATCAAGAAGGTGACCTTTATTGGCACAGTGCACGTTTATGTGACCCACCATATTTAAATGACACTAGTAAAGCTGTATGGACTGTAAAACGAACTGTAGGAGATCAGCAATGTGTACATAAGACAGGAAGCAGAAGTGGAAAAGTAGTGGTATGGGTTAATATGACTTTAAATGTTGGGAGAATAGGAAGGTGTAATATGACTAGTGTAGCAAACACTCACAACATCATATCAGTGAATTATACTATTCCATTACATAACCCAAGAATGTGTCAATTTATCCCCGACAATGAAGCCTATATACCCTCACAATATTTGAAAAGAACTAGACAGAAAAGAAAAGAAGTGATCAATAAAGGTAATAAAGAACTAGGAGAGGCAAGGTTAGTTCTTGAACACAACACAGAGGAATTGTTAAAAATTAAACGGAAATATGAGAGAGAAATGTTTCATGGTGGCCCTCCCTATTCAAGTAGGAAACAGAAAGGACTGGGAGCTGGGGTATTACGTTTTATGTTACACCCAATTATCACATTATTCACACTTACGTTACCAATGTTTGTTATATTACTGTATTTGTATTGTACGTTGAAAGGTTTGGTGGGAAGTACTCGCTGCTTAATTGCTGAGGCTCATGAGATGCACAGATCTCTTATCTTGAATTCCGCCTGCTATTAAATAGTTAATTTATGAACTAAGGGGGGAATGAAGATACAGATGCAGCCACGAGTATTAGAACTCTTGCCTTGGAAATTCTGGGGCAGTCTCACAGTAAATGCCTCAACATTTCTGTGAGATTTTAATGGCCCATCGGATTAACACAGCAGGGGTCCCTGCAGTCCCATTCAGTTTGATCCTATGGGCCATTAAGAATCTCACAGAAATATTGAGGCATGTCTAGGCATTTACTGTGAGACTGCCCCAGAATCTCCCAGAATTTACCAGGTACAAGTGTTCTAATACTCGTGGCTGCATCTGTAGGAAGATTTCAATTCTGAATAATAAAGATATTATATACTGAATATATGTGTATATAGACAATATAACTAGTTAAAATAAGGAATATAGTATTATGTTAGAAATTATATTGGGGTTAGTTAGAAATAGTTACTTGGTAAAATAATACAATAGAGATCGGTCTTAAATGATTATGAACACAGTTAATCCTATAGTTAGTTAGTGATAGAACAATTGAGTTCTTAATTCAGAGCAAAGAGATAAGGATGTGAAGGAATATTGGTTTAAACATTAATTAATGACTGAAGACATATGTAGCCTAAAGCCAGTAAAATGGTATATACAGTAAGTCAGCATCAGAAATGTATATGCAGATCATTATCACCAAGCTGCAGCTGAATCCTTTATCATCAACTCTGCTGAAGATTCTCCACTCTATAACCAAATTCTATATGTATGCCTCAAGACCTGATGTAACTGACTGAAATTATGTTGTAAAAGATGTGTTATATTCGTCTCTGAATAATTGGAGAAAAGAACCGGACCGTGGACTAATTGATATACTGTATCACTGAAAGGTGGGACATTTATTTGCACCTATCTAATTAAGCAAATATTTAAGGATCAGGCTTTCAGATCATGCCTCCTCTTCAGTCAGACACTTCTACTGATCAGAGAAAGGGCCCCATGTATTGAGATATAAGGCTTTACTGCATGCTCTATCCAGCGTGTGTGCCTATACACTGCTACCATCATCACTGCTTCACTGATATATGGGTAATCCTCTCCTCTTGTCATAATTCGCACCTCATCATGCACTATTCTATCAGCAAGTCTTAACCATGTCGTCAACCCAAGCTGTATAGGGGACCTAGTAAAACCCATACTAGCAGATTTGCCGGAGGAGCAGGAGACATAGCCATGTCCAAAAGCACATCAAGGCTAAAATAGTTTATTGTCCATCTTTCCTTTATGCTTCTGTAAAATCTCTGTCTCCTGTTCTTCTGTAAGCTTGCCTGATTCCCACCAGGCCTTTATTTGCCTAGCTTGGCAGCTGATTCCCCAACTGAGATTCAGGTGGGGTACTGTACATAGTCAGAAAACCCCTTGTCATGCCAGGGCAACGGCTCACATTCCTCTGCTATTCCTGTGGCAGGCTCTGCATATGACATATGTCCAGTCGCTATAGCAGAAACTAGGAATGAGCCAACTATCGGCACAAACGGTGGGGTTCCCCAGATAACTGAGTCAACCGCCTCTTCACAGGCATTCCTCCAGCACCTTTTGCTTCAGAGGTGGATTAATCTGCATACCGATTGGCAGCCAACAAAGCCCCAGACTAATCCGTATCACCCAGAGTCTGCTCCGTGCTCCAATCCACAACCTCTTCTTCTGATTTTTCCTGTGTAGGACAGGATGACTCCTCAATGACCTCCATGATGATCACATCCTCCTACAGCTCAATCGGAGGAGATGGCCATCGCTACTGCTGCCTCCGGGGAATCATTGGATTGCCAGACGGACCTTAATTCCCATGTTCCCAATGGCGGCAGACACAAAGTCCTGCATTCTGGGCACTGAGCCAATGGGGTTAACTCACCCCTGTGTCTTCCGCAGGAATTGCAGACCACCTGCATAATGTTTTTGCCCAGGAATGATACGATCAGGACCCACCACGGATACTGTAATGCTGCACCGCAGCCTTTGGGAAGGTAGATTTGGTTGCTACTGATATCTCGTGTGGCTCTTGAGCTGCTGGAAATGCATCTGTCATGACTATCTCACATGTTTGGGGTGCGGTCACAGTCCTTTCACCTATAATTCCATTTAGTGGGAGGGCTCAAGTCTTTGGCCCCTCCCCTAACAAACCCAACACTCACTGATTCACCCCCTTCTTTTCAGACGGTCTTTGGAGCACTCGAGGGGTGGAGCTATATTTTCACGCTAATTCTGCCAGACCTTGCAAATAGTTGCATCCTAGCATGTTTGCAAGAATTTCCTGTGGCGGGAACTCTCAATCCAGTTCACTTGGCAGGACACGCAGTCTCTTAGGCATCAGTGCAACAGTCTATAACAGTGGAGGAACTTTACTTGAATCCCATTCACTGTGGGCCCCCTGTGATGATCATGGCCTGGCCTGTGTAACCTTTCTGTTACTCCCCTCCTCCCCTGCTTTGGAACTGTCTCTTCATAGGGTCCTCACTGTGGATGAGGATCTGCTTGTAGGGCTGATCCCCAGACATCCTGATGGCACTTCTGCTTGGCACGCAGAGGCGTGTCTGCATTACCTCTCTGGGGACATGCTGTTTCTTAATATGGCCATAACACAAAGGATCCTGACTGATGGGTCACTGTCCTTATCTGGAACACAATAAAAGGATCGCCTGACCTGAAGTATATTCTGGGGAAAGCCTTCCCTCTCTCTGACCTGTGATGCTTCTCTTTAGCTGCCATCCTGGCTCTGGAACTCTCCCAGAATCCCTTGCTCCTTCCAGTCTGCTGTGTCATCACTGGGTGGAGCTTACCTTCTACTCTACTGTTAAATCCTAGGGTACTTTTAGTAACCGCAGCAGGAAGAGGGGGTTTACACAAGTACTGTATATTAAGGGTCATATACAGTATATATATATATATATATATATATATATATATACATATATATATAAAGTCTGAGCCAAGGAACAGATCTAGCACCCATTATTCATAACTCGCAAGTGCAAGTTCCCACTAATGTGAGTTTTTCTGCAACTTCTTGCAACTTCTTTACACATGGAGCCCTGGTTAACGCACTTACAAACGCGATAACAATTGTGTTAAAAAGAGTGTTTGAACATTCTCACAGTAAGAATAACAAGAGCTACATCTGTAGAAAAAAGACTAGAAGCAATTAGAGATGGGCGAATTTTGGGCGTGGATTTGGATCTGCAGCGGATCGGTCGGTTCCTTTGGTACGCAGATTTGGATCTGCAGCGGATAGGCCGGTTCCTTTGGTACGCGGATTTCCGTGGATCCATCTCAAAAAGGGTGATTTGCGTTTCAGTGAATTTTTATTTTTATTACAATACAATCCGCGGACTCAGCAATCCATTAGCGGATTTTTAAGAATCTGCCAACAGATTGCTGAATATGCGGATTGGATTCTACAAATTCATCCACGGATTGTATCCAATCGCGGCTTTTGATAAATCCACACAAATTACAACCGACCAAATCCGTTTGGGCCCCCCCCCCCCCCCCCCCCCGTTGTGTTAATCCGATGGGCCAATAAAAATCTCACAGAAATGTTGAGACATTTACTGTGAGACTGCCCCAGAATTTCACAGAATTTCCCAAGTAAGTGTTCTAATACTGGTGGCTGCATCTGTAATAAAGAATGCAGATGTACAGCATTGAACCGACATACATATAATCAAGGCATGTATTATGTTTACTGAAGGCCTGATGCAGCTATTCTAGACAAGTGGTTTCATTAATATCGCTAGAGGTATCAGAGAGGTTCATGTTCATTAGAACTCATTGCTAGTCCTTGTAGCATTTAATTCCTATCGGACATCACAACCCTGACCTTTACCTTGCCATTTCTAAAATAACGCCACCACTATTTACAATACCCAGTGAGGAACAGGGTGATAAACAGATTTGTGTTGTTTCAGTAGAAGCAGGAGCCAGAGCAATTGTCATCCTATGTGGCTCTTTTGTAGACCATTCTTTCCATGTCCTTTTAAAGATGAGGCCTGTAGAACTGCTAATCATATTTTTTTTTTAAATGGACCCTAGGAGTGCTCCTTTAGTGTGGAAAATCCCTCCTAGGACCAGAGTGCACTTATTCCATTGACAGATAGTTCATTTACCAATGGTGGTGGCTCAAGTGTCTCGAAACACAGCCGCGTGATGATGTAATCACGCCTCTGTGAGCGGCTGTGTTTCGAGACACTAGTGCCACCACCAGTGGTAAATGAACTATCTGCTTGGATACAATATAAACCTTTCTACCACTTTCCCCTGGATGGCTTGGGACGGCGTATACCTGCCATTTGAGTCACAGATCCCAGATCATCGAGCGGGATGCCAGCCCTCCATGTGGGAGTATAGAGGTTTGCCACAGAGGATTTCCACTTTCATGAGAAATGTTCTCTCAGATGCGCATGATCTTTTTACACTTGTGAGTGTGCTAATGCTGATACCTTTTTATATTATATTAAATGTCAACGCAGATTTTTGCTATGTGGCAAACGCCTCTTTTTTCTAAAGGGATTATCGTGGATGTGGTTCATCCTTTCAGAAGCTGTGGATCCGTTACACCACTTTTTATTCATATCCTTTATCTAATCACTAGATTGAATTTGATTACATGGAATTTCATTATATTAATTGTTGTATGCATGTAATCATTGTATTTGTATAATTTTCACACTCACTTTTTGTTTAAATCACTGTTCACATTTTGAAAGCACATTTTCAGCATGCATGTGGATTTTCACCTGCACACTCTCTTAATTAAGTTTACATTGTTCACTTTTATTAATTAAAATTGGGTATTTCTCAGAAAGCACAATTTTTTTTGTTTTATATATATATATATATATATATATATATATATATATAAATTATGCGCTTTGTGTATACATACTGTACGTATATTTTTCCAGACATTAGAACATGTTGAACACCAAAGAATGAATATTTCTCTCATTCAAATTTACCGTAAATGGGTCCCTTCGTATTACTGTTCTTTCTCTTGTTATACAAAGCATATCTAGAATGTAATACAAGTGAACCGCAGTGATATGAATTTCAATGAGCGGCCTGCAGTTTGTAGAATGTATTGGTGATTAAGTACCCGTTTTACATTGTAAGCTTTGATTGCTTTACTGTATGATGGGTAGCATGCAAGTTAGAATTGCATTGATATGATCTGCCC
This sequence comes from Ascaphus truei, assembly GCA_036426205.1. NCBI lineage: Eukaryota > Metazoa > Chordata > Amphibia > Anura > Ascaphidae > Ascaphus > Ascaphus truei. The sequence goes on along the minus strand of WSYH01000101.1, from coordinate 292,158 downwards.
TCTTCTGCAGCTGACATACTGAGCAAAAATGAGCTACTGTACAAACAGGAAAAACGAGTTTAGCTGCAGGATTGATGGGATGCTGCTTGGAATAAGCTTCCTGATAAATTCCTATGTTCTGCTAGTCATCTAATGAAGAAATCAAAGGACAAATCATTACGTACCATCCAAATTATCCCAATTCTGCCAATTTTCCGTGGTGATGTTAGTAATACAATGAAGATTAGGGGGCAGATTCAATGATCCCCATTTCTGAATTGTAAAGCAGGCATAGCAAATGGACTTGAAGATTAGGGTGTCATTTATCAAAGGCTCTCATCTGCAAAAGGGGAGCAAAACAATTGAAAAAACACTGCACCAGATGCATCAAAGGAAAAAAGAATCCCATTTATTTTAGAGGGAAAGGTTTTATGTGGTACATTTGGTGCCCCCGTTTTGCAACAGGGAGATATTGATAAATGATCCCTTATGTCCTTCTATCAGATAAAGCAATTACACTACAGTAAATGCTGCATGATTTAAAGCTTGTTCAGTAGGAACATACACTACTGTCAGCCTTGATGATCGTTATTATTTACGGCGCAACAATGTCACAGTGAGTGTATATGACGGCAGGGGGTAACCAGGCTACAGTATATAATAAAGGTCAAGCCTGTTTGGTTGCCCCTGCTCCGTGTACAGTATAAGGATCCAAGAGAGTAAGCTCTTGGGCTCAGTAACATTGTACCATTACATTGTATTGTTTGTAATAAAGCCATTTTTTGTGTTTTTCCCTTTCCGGGCATGCAACCAAGCAGGGATTGCTTGTGTATGAGTTTCAAGGGGGGTTTTGCTGAGGGACCGTTGTCCGAATGTGCCTAGGAGGTTGGGGTCCAGAGTCTCCGCTTCCCCAATAAATGTACCCGGGAATCCTGACTGATTCTCGGATACATGTAGGCACATTGTCCCGGCAATACCTCCCCTTGAAAACGTAAGCGCGACTCACCACTAGGGCACCCTGCTTCAGCACAACTCGAAAAGGAGAATGAGGCACAGGGATAAATGTGTATTGCTTGAGCTGAGGGAATCCCTAGGTTAAGGGGGGTACCCAGCTAGTGCCAAGGTGACCCACAAACAGTATATGGTTTGTGGGTACCCAACCGTACATAAGGTTGGGTGGACTCTGAGAGTCTGACCTGAGTCACAGGGAAAGAATGAGGGAACATCATGTAGACAGAAATAAAAAGAAAACATGTTTCCCTTTTCTGTTCCCTGTACCCAGATACTCAGAGTGTATTAAAATGTATTTTTAATATGTTTAAACATTCGAAACCTATGTCCAAACAGGCAGCCCATGCAAACCCATAGGCACCGATATGTCTGCTGGACATCGGAGTTGAAAGCAGCCAGATGCTGCCCAGAGGTGCGAACAGCATTTGGTTAGTGGGGAAAGGCACTAGGTCCGGAGATCAACGGCAGTCCTCCGGGATGCCACTTGTTCTGCCAGACCTAGGGGCGCCTGCCCAGTGGGTGGCATTGGGATAGTTGGGGGGAGATGAGGCACGCTTGCGCATGCCCTATTTCAAATTTCCCGCTGACCCGGCTTTTCTCCCCGGCTTGGCTCTGATTGGCTGCTTGAGAAATTTCCCATGTGCTGATTGGCTGTCCGGTATGCTTCTATTTTATGAATGAAGCAGGGAATACTATGAGTCTGTGAGCCAATCAGATTGTGTGTTCCCCTTGAGACAGAGCCGAAAAAGTGCGGACGGGCTTTTTAATGTTGCTTTGTTCGAAATAGAAAGGCAACCGGCTTCGATTTCAAGCCTGGAAAGCCTGCCCGCCAGAGACTAAGTCCCGACTTTTGCGCTCAAGTTATCAGAAACTAATGTAGTCCCGGTCAGGGTAAAACTCTCCCATAGAGTTCCTTGCACCTAGGAAAGTCTAGTTTTTACCCCAGACCCCCAGTAAGTGTGTATTTTTGTCTGTATTTTGTGTTTCACTGTGTGTATGCGAATTTATGCAGAATAAATTACAATTTATTTCTCTACCTTGTTTTGCTCAATGAATGATCCTGGTAAAAAGGTGTAAATAACCTGGTCTCCTGTGACAGTGTATTCACAGAATACATAAAACGGCAAGGATCACATGAATTATCAATAGAACGAACCTGCGATGGCCGCAGTATGCAAACTCCCCAGCAAGAGAAAGTATAGGACAGGGAAGTGCTAATTGCTTCTCCTAATCGGGCATTCACATGGTTATGTCTGGTGTTTCAGGGTGTGACTACATTTCTGTCTTCTGGGAAAATATGGGAGGTTTTGTTTCTATATATTATTACAAATTACCTCTTCTTTTCCTTTTTCCTGCTGATTGTGTAGTCCATTTTGCAATTCTTCCACTGTCTAATTTAGAGAAAAGATGATATAATAATTAAATGTTTGCTTGATGAATTACTGGCACCAATCTTCTATCAGGTACATGCTCACGTCTAGAGGAAGAGGAAGTGTAATTGGTTAGATTTTATAGGCCCAGCATTTGGGCCTACTCTTGAAATTATTTTATTCATAAAGTATGAGGCAAACATTATACACAGTGTCACTTTGATGTATTTTCAGTTAACTTTTTCAAGCAAGGGGGATTTAAAAGCAGCCACTGTGCTTAGCAATATTGCATTGAAAGCAGAAGAATTGGATAGCAAAGGTTTCTCATAACAGGAGGAATGATAATTATGGCCGCTGCATCTGTATTATTAAGCTAAGTAAGTACTGTAGTCAGTTCCAATAACTCTATTAACCAGTATTTTTACCATATTTCTCTAGCTGGTGGATTGTTTCTGTGGCATTATCATTTGGCAAAGCTTCACATGCGCATAATGGTTTTATCATCCCTTGTAAACTATGATTAAGAACTCATAAACATTGCTTAAGAGTAACCGTTTATTTTATTACATACAGTTGCTTATGATACGTACAGTATTAAAGTCTCCTAGCTGTACAACTGGGGCAAAACCAGTGCAAAAGGATTGTAAAAGATTTAGCCAAGGAAAATGTCCCACTTGGTTGTAATGGGATTACTTCTATTTGATAAATATGGAAACGCTTTTCTGTACACCCATTAGGTATTTGCATATTATATAAATATTACAAAAAAGATGCACTATTCTTATTGGGTTTAGATGACAGTCATAAAACCATTTCAGAGGACCCATGCTGTATACTGTAGCTTATACATCCGGTGAGGACAAGGTTTACATGACTTTCAACATGTAAAATAATTTCACTATTAGGGAAATTACATTTTTGTTTAAATTCCGCTCTAAAATCCCATATGTATTTTGTTTGTAATTATTACTACATCTTCATTGGGAAGAACTGTTCTACCCAATTATACAGGGAATTAAGGTATTGTCTTAATTTGCTTCTTAAAATGAAAACATTTTAATAAAGCTCATATATAACAACCGGCACAAAAGCACATAAAGGAAATTAAATATTTGCTTGTTTCACTTCCACATTCAAATTAGCCAAGGCTCTAAGAACGAAAGAGGTAGAGCTACAGATGTAGACAAATCTAATGTTCCCGGTGTCATGGTAAGCCATGGAATACTGACCGCGACATCCCCATGGGAGAAGGAACAATCGCCATGGGGGGTGCCATTTGGAAGAATATACCCCCACAGGCACACACTGCTTTTACTGTCCATGGAGCCACGGAATTTTGTTTTCTTCCTGCCGCTCCTGGGACAGTAAATTGGGTTATTGCACATCTGTAGAGTAAAAAAGAGTAAAAAAGCAGGTGTTGGGGCACTGTGATACTACAGTAGTAGCAAGGTGGACTGCTTTGTTAGCCAGTTATAGAGTTCCTAACATTTGACATTTCATAGTGCATGCATAAGACATGTTAATGATAGCTCTGCTTCCCAATGTAGTACAACCTCTTACAGTGAGATTCACAAGCTTCGATAAGGGGTATTGCAGATCGATCCCACAATAACTAGCATTCACCTGCATGACAGTTAATGCGGGATCAATCTTAGATGCCCCTATTTGGAGCTTAGTAAATCACGGTATGGGTGGGCATGTCGATTTTTACTATAAATTAAAAATATAAACATTAACATGTTTAATCTAAGCAAAGTCACATGCCTTTGCAGTTTTCATTCTTTAGATAATATGTTGTCATAGTTTAGTTATTATTAGAAACAAAGTTAATGGAAAAATGTGAAGCATACCCCGTCTTTTTCAATGTTCCATGTAGTCATCGAACCATTGCTGTATCTGAAAGAAATGTGTTTAATAAATGGTTATTTTAACTAGTACTAGTGTTTAGGGATTAAATAAACATTGAAAGGTGTGACCCTTACCCATTAACTTGTTTCTCTGGTACACCATTTGTTTCATATTCAGTGGTGCTTTCTGTAAGTCATTAATACAAAGGTTAACAAAGTAAATTCCATGGTACTGTATGTGTTTCTGTTGTAGTTATCTTTAGTTAGGTATTTACGCTTACACTGCTGTAGAAACCTACTTTGTATTACAATATTTGAGCTACATTCCTCCAGCAGTGAAAGGGTTCATCAGAGGCGGGGGACGTAGGTCGTGGGGAGCGGGCATACAAAGGATACATCACAAATAATGGCATTACATGCAAACTAGGTTTAGAAAGTGATATGTACCTTCAAGTTCTAATGCTTCATTGTTGATGCCACATGAAGAACTAATTTCCATGGCATCAACTTCAGCTTCTGCGTTAATGATTTGTTGTGCTACAGCTTCCACGATTGGCATCACCATGGCAGCAGTTGAGGTGTTGCTAAGCCACATAGACAAGAAGGCAGCACTGAACATAAATCCCAGCATAAGCCTGTGGAAGGTGGCGAAAGTTATACATTAAAATGCAACTCAGCAAATACACCACAGAAGAATTCAATTATCTGAAATTAGCTATATGTGGTTTGCTCTTTTACCATATTTCCGCATTGTAGGATTCTTAAATATTTGCTATACTCTTAGAACATATATTTTGAACAAATTATTTGTGTAATGATCTGTGGGTTTATAAAGGAGTAAAGCATTTTAATGAGAGACAAACGTTTTAATACCGAACAACAGGCGTTTTGTAGAATACAGCTTTTTCCTAGTTGCATCTCATGACAACTACCCAAGCCTCACTGTTAGGGAGCATCTGTACATTTCTTATTAATAACACTGTTCAAACTAAGGAACATTCTATAAATTATACTACTGTAACATATAGTTAACATATTTCCCTCCTAAGAAAACAACAAACCAAACATTATGTACTGTAGGCATATAAAAACTACACTGAAACACATATATATAACTACATTTGACTCTGAAGTCCTGACTACTGCTTCTTCTTTCATTTTGAAACTGCCTTGTCTCATTTCTCCCTACATCTTTCAGTGTTTAATGTGCCTCACTAATCTTCTCAATGTTGGTCGTTGAGCTTATTGCAGGCGGCTCTGTCAAATAAATATTTTGTTTGCTTTTCTGCTGTCCTTTCATCTCTTATTTGTTCACCATTGTCTTGAGATTTCAGCAAGTTGTCACTGATCTGTAAATTTGACCTAATCCTTCTACCCGTCAACAGTCAGGCTTCAGTGGCACTTCTCATGCTGTTTGTTTGCAATTCTCTTCTAAATGACCCTTGTGGACTTATTACAGCATTTATTCATCTGCATTACAAACAGCCTTTGAAAATTATTATTTCTATCACAGAAAGTACATGCCAGCAGTTGCACTAGTCTCTTACACTTGCAGAACAATTTCCTTTTTCATCAGGCCCCACTTTCATTGTGATATCTGCAAGGATCCTTAGTGATTCCTCCTTCTCTGTTTCTCGTTTGATTCTTTACATTTTGTGGTTAGCAACGGGTGTTGACTTTTCAATTAGATCAGCATAAGGATTATTTTCCTGACATAAACGTTGCAACCAAATCAAATTTCTGCAATTTTATCATCATTCTTTGAATACTTAGAGGTTATCAAATATGGCTATCGGGGTCTTATGATCGATTTCTATTTCTACCATCTGGCCATTCATTTATTGATACAATTGTTCACAGGCATTCAATATTCCTAAAAGCTCCATCTCAATCTGTACATATCTAGTTTCTGCATCACGTAATGATCTGGAGGCATAAGGCACCGGTTGTCACCAATCATTGTGTTTCTGGGGAATAACTGCATCCAGTCCCAATTGTGATGCATCTGCTGACATTTTTAATAGGCTTTTCTGGTGCATACACCTTCAGCACTTGCTCCAAATGTTTCAATTTTTCCCATGACTTATTCTGCTCTGGACCCTATACCATTCATGTTTAGTTTCAGGGAGTGATAGGTTGGGAATAACTTTCCAGTGTAGATCACCATGCCCAGGAACCCCTGAACATCCTAGTTTGACTGCAGACGATGCATCATTTCAATGGCTGACATTTTCTTTTATCAGGTTTTATACCTTCACGAGAAACAACATCATTAAACATGAATTATTTATCCCCCAAAATGTGGTTCCCCTTATTTAATTTGGTTTACTTCCTGTAAGGGTGCCGCGTCCCTTACCTTCAGGGGTGTCTCTCACTCCCCGCGCTCCTCGCGTGCCGGCGCCTCCTGTCACGGCCGCCTCCCGACTGGCGGTGAGTCGCACCCCAGCCGCAGGTTGCGTGCACCGCCGAGGTCGACCGCCGCGCACGTCTGTACTTCCTGGTGACCGCCCCGGCGCTGGGCTCCCATGGCGGGCGCGTGAACGCATCTATATGGCCGCACTTTCCAATCACTGGGGATCCTCTGCACCTGCCTTGCACCCAGCTTCTGCCTATCAGCGGTCCACTTACCTGTGACCTCACCTCCACTCTTACCCATTGGCTCCTCACTGGTATTTAGCTCAATCAGCCCTGGGCTGATTGCTGAGCATAGTTAGTTCCTAGTTGTGCTTGCTACAAGCCACTTCGTTGCACTCGTCTTGTCTCCTTGTACTTAGAACCCTGCTTTGTATCCGGATTCCTGACCTCTGGCACCCTTGGACTCGGCTCTCTCATCGGACTTCTACTCTCTCCTGCCCACGACCCTGGCTTCGGACTCTGACTACTCTCGACTTCTCCAACCCTGATACGGCAAGTACCCCCTACGATCCTACCCTCTCCTGCCCGGACCCGGCCTGCCACGACCACGAGCTGCGCAACCCGGACCCGGTTTCGTGGCCTAGGTCGGTGTCTTCATATCCCCACCTCAGCCTCGCGGTCCGGTCCTGGTTTGTGGTGAGCACCCATGACACTGCCCTAATTGCTGCCAAGGCCTTTGAAGAATTTTATCTAAGGTTATAACTGTTTAATGGTGAAGAGTCTCTCTTAACATCTTCCTTGATGCCACAAATTAGCTTAATTAATTCAGTGGTATATTGCTCTTTAGTTCAATCACTTTTTGCATGACTGCACCTTATTTAAAGTTAATGTATAGTAAATACCAAGGCTTCTTCCCCCACATGTAAACATTTAACTTTATCATCTTTCTCCTCATATGGCTACCAAACACAGTTCCAATCTCTGCTGAAATGTTGTGGGTTTTTTTTTTAGTTCTCTGCAACATTGCCAGATAGCTGCAGAATGCATGAGGGTTGCAATGCATCCATTACTTTCAATAGCTTTTGGTTCACTTGTCTTTTGCTTCCAGCACTGAAAACAACAGCCAGGTGACCTCTCCACTTCAGCACTTCTGACACTACAGTATCTAACAAGCTTTGTGAGCTTGAATGAGAGAGACAAACTTTTTAATAACAAGCAGCAGCTTCCTTGTGGTTCCATCACATGACAGTCCCCCGCCCTGCCTCACTGCTCAGGATATCCTCTATATTCTCTTATTCTTAACACAGTTCAATATGTGGGACCATCAATAAATGATACTATCTTGCTCATGTCTCCACAATTTTATTGTAAGGAAGAACATTCAGTTTGCACTTACCTTAGCTGTTCAAAAATAGGGACTGCCATTGTCACTTACAAACAAAAGGCCTTTGTTTTCTTTCCCACTTGGGACACGAAACATTAGTTGTCGGTATTAAAACATTACTGTATATATTTTTTTGTTTACCCTTTTCCTGCCGTTTTAATTTCTTATGGTTAAATTTTCACCCAATCACTCGGAAGGGTTTGGTAAAGCAGCGTTATTTTTTTTTTATATTTTCTCTTTGTGTAAAGGGATTTTGCTACTACACTGGGAACTTTGTCCTTTGCTGGAAACCAGAGATCCATAAAAAAGGTAATATACGTATGAACATTTCCATAGCCCTTATCTGCATATAGAACCGATGTGCTAAGCAATCTCAAATATTTGGAGAACTGCAAATACTGCCTTGTGCCCAACCCTCACGTGAAGACGATGATCACGTTTGCAAAAGTGTTAGTTCAGATTGTTGAAGTATTTAAAGAGAGGTATCTTCCGTTTGGATATAATATTATTTGTCTTTTTTTTTTAAATTTGGAATAAGCACCCATTTGTGGTTATTTGTTTTTTCCACTACAATTACAATGTACTATCCTTAGTGGGTGATTTTAATCACACCACCATTTTACCAAGGTACATGTTGAAGGCAAATATATTGTTTTGAAACACGGGAAATCATTGTTTGGTTCAGATTCAAATATTCTAATAATGTGAGTTTGTTTATTAAGTGATTTCTTTTATGATTTTGCCTCCATTGGTTTATTTCATTATATGTAAAAACATACCATCCAGGATTCACCCCCACTAGCATCACCATCCTTAAGGCAATTCTTTTGTGCAAGTTCCATTTTTCTATTGAGGTTGCCAAACAAATTACCCCCGTCAACAATAGATGAAAATCTTTAAAATAGGTAGATGCAATCTGAAATCAAAGTAAACATAATATAACTCTGTTAAATGTATAATCTCAGATATTCTCTACTAACAAGAAAGAAGCTGTAAATTGGCCTATTGCCCACATATCCCAGGTGTGTTCACTGGTATCTCTCCACATGGTCTACAAGTAACTATTTGGAGTTTTATAAGTAAAGTGGTCCCCTACTACAGGGGTGCTCAACTCCAGTCCCCAAGACCCCAACAGGTCAGGTTTTCAGGATATCCCAGCTTCAGCACTGAGGCTCAATCAGAGGCTCTGTCTTCGACTGACTTCTGACTTTGAAGTATAGTTTACAAGTAATGTGTCCTTGCTGTGGATTTTAAGAAGATGTCATTGGCTTTTGGCTATCTCTTCTTCACCATTGTTGCCAACCTCCCTGCTACCCATGGGTTTACTCCAGTCCTGGTTCATTGAGCCTCAATTTTCTAGATAAACGTTGGCCTATGTTGAACGAGGAAGAACTGGGATCAGAGTTAGAAAGCAAGGACTATATTAAATTCTCATGTCCACTCTGTCAATTTCTAGGTGCAACGTGTAAAATGTTTAGGATTTTCCATCCTTTTGCCAGATGCCATTATCTGCACTAGTTGTTTAAATCTTCCATAATTATTTTTCTTAATCTCTTCCTTTATTGGGGTATACAGCTATGATAAGGATATTTCCTGATATATATATATATATATATAGATATGTTCAGATAAGGCAGTGGCACTCCAATATGGCTGTAAGCCACAGGTGCACGTCCCATATAGAGAATGTAGTTATACGTTACCGTTCCAAGGATTGGTAAACAAAGAACAGCACTCAAGTTGAAAATCAAAGTGTTAGTGATAGCAAAAATAAATCCAGAAACCCAACGTTTTGGTCCTACGAGGGGACCTTCCTCAGGTATATATCCCCCTGAGGAAGGTCCCATTCTGTAGGACCGAAACGTTGGGTTTCTGGATGTTATTTTTGCTATCACTAATACACTTTGATTTTCAACATTGAGTGCTGTCTCTTGTTTACCAATCCTTGGAACGGTAACGTATAACTACACCCACTATATATATATATATATATATATCATATATATATATATATATATATATATATATATATATATATATATATATAGTATATAAAATATATTGAAGCCTACTTCCCTTAGTGAGACCAAAGGCAAATCCATTTTTTTTAAATCTATCATTCCATACAGTATCACTTGTAATAACTGTAAATAGTCACAACTTGATTGTTGCTTTATAATATAAGTGTAGGTGTTTAGTCTAATTTTTAGCCAAGGATATCCAAGGAAGAGACTAGATCATCCAGGGAAGATGAATACCTTAAGATTCCTAGAACAAATATACGAAAGGCATCTCCACTCACACCACTTCTTAGCAAGCCACATGGCAGCAGGAAGTACTCTGGTCATTTCATCAGTTATACAGCATGTCCAAATGAAATAAATACCTAATATATTTTTGGGGGTATAAGACCCATACTAGTTAGATAAAAGGAAACATATATAAGAAAAAAATATTATTACATGAAAAGAAGACATTTTTTAGTAGCTTTTCAATAACAAACTGAAATGTAGAAACAAAGAAGAAGTGAAATAGTTGTTGGAAAAGGACCCGTTGACCGACATAGGTTTGACTTTCTGCTTCCTGTCAATTTCCATATTACAGGTATAGCAGCCATTATTGTCCCTCTGGCACTTTGCAGCAGGACACACACAACATCGTCATTGTAACTGCATTAGATGTGCACAAAAAAGGGTGGGGCAACTGTGAAAGCGCGCGTCATCGGGTACGATCACGCCTGCTACAGTACATCTGTACGTTTGACTTTAGATAAAGTAGCTTTGAATTCATGTATTGTATTCATCTGCTTTACTACTGTTCTTCTCGTTTATTTCTATCTTGGTATTTTCCCTTTTTCTTATCTTTAGGTGGAACTGGACCACTCTACCATTGAGTATCTGGTTTTGTCACATTTTGAGCATATTTGCAATTAAAACTTCTCTGCACAGAAATGAGTTATAAACTGTTTGCAGTATGGTAAATGAACTTTCAGAACTCTATAATTATTTTATTTAAATGCATGGATACACATTAGAGTGGCTCATACATAGTAGTGATGATTATTAGCAGGAAGAGGTGTAAACTTACTGATTTAGATGGTAGAAGTCCAAACAATGGAAACATCAAGGCAGGTATAAAGGCAGTCACTGATAGGGGCAAAGCTTCCGAGAGCCAGAATATGGCAACTAAGAACAATACATAGGCACATTCTGCTTCCTGTAATAAGATAAAATGGGAATAAAAACATGGAGATCAATATAAACTCACTCTAGATTAAGGCCATGGAAAGCATCAAAGATTTACTATTCAATATACTTGTGTTAAATTTAAGAAGTTTTGTGTACTTTACTAATACAGATCTCTAATGTAGGTACATTTACAAGAGGGAAATGAATACATTCCATCACACATTCTGCAGCACAGAAATCAAGCGTATCTTGATACAAAAGTTAAAAGGGACACATTTAACAGGATGCATTTTGTGGAGAATCAGACTTTGATACCAAAATAAAAATGTTAAATTGGAGTAGAAACATATTCTTATGCATACTTTTAGCACAGAAGAAAAATGGTTGGATGCTGTGGTACCAATAGAAAGAGATAAGTAAGTTGAAAACAGGGAACAACCGAAGGGTTGAAGAGGGTATAGCACATCACTCAAAAGACTCGTGGTCTGAAGATTCCTTCACAGAGAATAACAACCAAGTCAGCTCTTTCTTAGTTTAAATCACCATTTTACTTTTCAGGACATCATGCAGAAAATACAATGTTTCAAACTATACCCAGTCTTCAAGTAAGTGGTTACGCCAGGGGTCGAAACCTGTGTGTGGCTCTTTCAGCACCTACTGTATATGCAGCTCTCCTCACTGTGCTGCTCTTGGCTGCGGGGGGGGGGGCCCGGCCAGCGCTGTCGGGCCTCCTGTTGCCACCTGACATCTCCCCAGCTGCTGGCATGCCTCATGCAGTGTCCCATGCCGGTTCGCACGGGAAGTGGGACAGTGCAGGAGGCATGCTAGCAGCTGGGGAGATGCCGGTCGGCAACAATAGGCCCGGCCAGAACCAGCCGTGCCCACCCTCCCCCTGTAGCCAAGAACAGCACAGCAAGGGAGAGAGGCAGCAGTTGGGGAGCAGCAACCCAGAACAGTGAGGAGAGAGGCAGGCCCAATGTAAGTGTGTGTGTATGTATGTGTGTGTGTTTGGGGGGGAGTGTGTGTGTTTTTGGGGTAAGTGTGTGTGCGTGTGTGTGCGTGTGTGTGTATTTGGGGGGCGGTAGTAGTGTGTGTTGATTTGGGAGGGCGTAGTGTGTGTGAGTATATTTGGGGGGGTAGTGTGTGTATTTGAGGAGGGTAGTGTGTGTTTGTGTGTATTTGGGAGGTAGTGTGTATGTATTTGGCAGGTAGTAGCGTGTGTGTGTGTGTTTGGGGGGTATTAGTGTGTGTGTGTGTATCTGGGGGGTATTAGTGTGTGTATTCGGGGGGGAAGTGTGTGTGTATTTTGCGGGCGATAGTGTGTGTGTGTGTATTTTGGGAGGGTAGTGTCTGTGCGTGTGTATTCAGGGGGTAGTGTGTGTGTATTTGGGGGGTAGTGTGTGTGCATGTGTTTGGGGGGTATTGTGTCTGCATGTATTTGGGGGGGATAGTGTGTGTGTGTGTGTGTGTGTATTTGGGAGGAGGGTAGTGTATGTGTATGTATGTATTGTGTATTTGAAAATTACAAACTGGTTTGCACGGAAAAACAATGAAAAAAAACAAAATAAAGGGACTTATTATTGTGAGACTCATTTTATTCCCCCCGCACATTTTTTATTTCCTCTAATTCTGATTAAAGTAAGTTTGTATGTTAATACGTATACAGTATATACCTATTAGTGTGTATACAGTATATATTTTTTTATGTCTGAAGCACTTATTCCGTTATGTTCTGTTATTTGTAATTTATATGATTGTCACGTGTATTACTACTGTGATGTGTTATGTATATTAATAGCGCATATAAATAAAGACATACATACATGTACAGCGTATGTGTTTGTGGGGTTGTAATATTCATGCGTGTGTTGCGGCTCTCAAAATAATTTGGACAACGACATTTTTTATAAAATTGCTCTTCCTTGAAAGGTTGCAGACCCCTGGGTTAAGCAATGATCACACCCATCTAGTTTATATACCCCCCTCCACACTAATAACACTAGAGTTTGGCACCAAAAAAGTTCTTCTCCCAGCTCTGTATCCAACCTCATAATAATCAACTCGCAACCCCCCTAGATTAAATAAAAATATTATAAATATTAAAAGTAATCAATAATGCATGTTAACGAACTGATGCTAGCTGAGATGAAGCACACAAAAGGTTAATGATAAAAGCATGCAATAAAGCAGAGATAAGGGACAATCAAGACAAACATAACATTTAACATAAATTAACCAGTCCCAGATAATCCTTCCAGTAGAAAGAAAATGATAATTTCCAATCACTGCTGTGGGGGTATACTGCTGCTCTCACAAGGATCTAACCAAACCCTGTAGTAGATGCTGAAAATAAAAAAAGAGAGAGCGCAACCCCATAGCGCAATATGAAATGTATTGGGGAAGGGAAAGGGATACAGGGGAATCAAGCGCACTTAGAAAGCTTCAAATAAAAACAAGCATTTGTGCATAAATGTCACCGCCAACGGAGATGGAGAAGCGTCTCAGGACTGCATACACAACTCTCCGACTGTAAACTGCCCGTTGCAAGGTAGGGGATGCCCCGATGTAAATGGACAATACAACTCGTATATATTATACATATAAACATATAAACAGTTGGGAGAATTTAGAACGTGAGGAGGAGGGGACAAACTGAATCACGTGTTAAAGGTCCAATACAATTGCTAAAGATAGATTTGGAATTGATGAACATTCAGCTCCAAGGTTCATTACTTTGTTTAATCAATCCCGTAGAGCTATTCAGTCAATCCTGTACAAAGGGAAAAAGGGGGTGGACCCAGAGCTTCTCAAAAAGTAATAAATAAAGTGAACTGTGTCAAGTGAATTTCTAAAAACTACAATAATAGTGACCACAATAATAATGTGATAATAAAATACTTCAATCGGTGCAAATCCATCAAAAACAGACAAAAAAAGTGACAATGGTGAATATACTGTATATATGAAGAATAGAGATATCCCTACAATATCACATTATTGCAATATCTTTCTTATTATTATTTATGACTGTTATCTGATGAGAACAAGTGGCTTACAACAGAGGGTGTATTACAACACAAACCCCTACCGAGGGACACGCAAAAGGGCTCCCATCAGAGAAAGATGAATCTCTGATATGCGGTATTATATCAGAAGAATATTGTGAGTGAGACCAACACTGACTTAATAGATTGGAATATTTTCTATCACAGACTACACTATTATTGGTTTTGTCTCTCCCCTTTTTTTCTTTATATATATATCACTCATCCACCAAGCGCTTCCCCCTTACCTGGAGGAAGAAAATCCTGAACAAACACTGGAATATATTACTCTGTGACCCCCAATTAGGACAAATATTACCAAAAAAGATTCCTGTCCTTTTTAGGAAAGAGAGGAGCCTCAAGGGTCCCCTGGCTCCTAGCAAAATTCCACAGGAAACTCCTGCTTCTAGCACACCTATTGCTAAATGTGGCAATTTTAAATGTGGTCGTAGCCGATGCATTACGTGTAAACACCTAATTCAGGCATCCAGTTTCAACTCATTTATGAAAGGTGGAAATTTTAAGATCAAGACAAATATCGATTGCCTGAGTACTCATGTTGTCTATATGTTACCATGTAGTTGCGGCCCATAATACATGGGTCGGTCTATTAGACCTATAAGTACATGGTTCTGGAAACATAGGCGTAACATTGTTAATGTTAATAATGCACATAGTGTGTCACGTAATTTTAAGCAAGTTCATAATAAGAATCCGAACCCTTTAACTATCTTTGGACACGAACAAATCTCTCCCCTTACATTAGGTGGAGATAGATATAGGACATTGTGCAAAAGGGAAACCTTTTGGATCTGCCAATTGGGCACATTGGCCCCTGGTGGATTCAATCAGTGTATAGATACCAGCACGATAGTCTAAATTGTCCACTACTGCTATCAGCTATGCTGGGTTTACTTGTTGGTTCAGTCTCCTCCTTCGCCCTCATCCAGTCATAGATCCCCTTTGACATATTTTTTAAACATTTTTAAAGATATGTATAAAGATTTTTAATCATTAGTTTTTATATATATATATATATATATATATATATATATATATATAAAAAAAATATATATATATATATATATATATATTTAGCATTTTTAATGTTTTAGTTTTAGTGCATTATGCTGCTAGATGTTATTTTTCTTTTCCCCTTTAACACATGATTCAGTTTGTCCCTTCCTCCTCACATTCTAAATTCTCCCAACTGTTTATATGTTTATACTGTATGTATAATATATACAAGTTGTATTGCAATGTGTTAATTATTTGTTGTCTTTATCTAAGTACAGGCATACCCCGCAGTAACGTACGCAATGGGACCGGAGCATGTATGTAAAGCGAAAATGTACTTAAAGTGAAGCATTACCTTTTCCCCACTTATCGATGCATGTACTGTACTGCAATCGTCATATACTGGCATAACTGATGTAAATAACGCATGTGTAACAAGCTCTATAGTCTCCCCGCTTGCTCACAGCTTCGGTACAGGTAGGGAGACGGTATTGCTGTTCAGGACGTGCTGACAGGCGCATGCGCGAGCTGCCGTTTGCCTATTGGGCGATATGTCCTTACTCGCGAGTGTACTTAAAGTGAGTGTCCTTAAAGCGGGGTATGCCTGTATGTGAGTGTACTTAAAGTGAGTGTCCTTAAAGCGGGGTATGCCTGTATGTGTTTATTTGTGCATTTTAGCAATAAGCAATATATATTGATTCCTTTGTGGGTTTTGTTTCAGAATAGTGATTGAGAGCTCTCTCATTAGCTATTCACTATAAGGATAGCAATTAGTTGATGGTTGTCAGGCAGTCCTATTGGGTAGATTAAGTCTCAGCCTGACAATGTGAGAGTATTTCCAGCACTGATACTAGAAACTACCCATAAACCCTCTGAAGAAGTCGCAGTCTGCGCCGAAACGCGTAAGGAAGGTTTTTACACGGCATTACGTCATCAAGTGGCGACACGGTCGTGGCCGGATCGTGTAATGGATACCACTCTGGCCGGTAGCAGGGAATTGTCCATTTACATCGGGGCATCCGCTCCCTTGCGACGGGCAGTTTACAGTCGGAGAGTTGTGTATGCAGTCCTGAGACGGTTCTCCATCTCCGTTGGCGGTGATATTTATGCACAAATGCTTTGTTTTATTTGAAGCTTTGTAAGTGCGCCTGATTCCCCTGTATCGTTTTCCCAATAAATTTCATATTGCGCTATGGGGTTGCGCTCTCTCTTTTTTTCTTTTCATTATATATATATATATATAAATATATATATAGCAACTGTAAATATTACTGTATGTTCATTTGCATGTCTTAGACAGATCTGCAACCCTGTCTTTCCCCATTGTCACCCAGCATACAGCGCTTCCACTGCAGCAAGGGATTCTGGGAAATGACATGCAAATGAACACTCAGTGCCACCTTTTGTCTCAAGCTCGTATTACACAAGCCAATGCATGCTGTTTTAAACACAGCTTTAACAGAGGCTGGGATGAGATGCAAAGCCATTAGACCTATCACATACATGTTTCAACCTTGATGGGTATCATCAGTGTGAGGCTGGTCTTAATGGCAAAGCAGGTTTGAGACTAGACTAGGTAATCACCACTGTCATTAAGGTTATGGTGGGTAAAGAAAGTGACAAAAACCCTCCACAGTAAAGCATAAGCAACTGTAAATATTACGTATGTTATTTGCATGTCTTAGACAGGTCTGCAATCCTGTGCTTTCCCCATTGTCACCCAGCTACAGCGCTCACTGCAGCAAGGGATTTTTGGGAAAGACATGCAATGAGCACCAGTCCCACCTTTTGAACATACAGATATTATACAGTTTGCTTTATGCTTTACTGTGGAGGGTTTTTGTCACTTTTTTTACCCACCATAACCTTAATGACAGTGGTGTTTACCTAGTCTAGTCTCAAACCTGCTTGCCATTAAGACCAGCCTCACACTGATGATACCCATCAAGGTTGAAACATGTATGTGAGTAGGTCTAATGGCTTTGCATCTCATCCCAGCCTCTGTTTAAAAGCTGTGTTTAAAACAGCATGCATTGGCTTGAGGATTGGCTTGTGTAATACGAGCTTGAGACAAAAGGTGGCGCTGAGTGCTCATTTGCATGTCATTTCCCAGAATCCCTTGCTGCAGTGGAAGCGCTGTATGCTGGGTGACAATGGGGAAAGACAGGGTTGCAGACCTGTC